>JAOTOM010002767.1:0-117724 GCA_034440615.1 Ashinkailepas kermadecensis | reverse complement strand
GGTGGTGCCCCGGTACGGTGTTGTGTGGCGGTACCCCGGTACGGTGTTGTGTGACGGTGCCCCGGTACGGCGTTACGTGGCGGTGTCCCGTTACGGTCCCTTGCGATAGGTGCGTCAGAGTCGGCAGTCGTGCCTGTGCCGCGGGGTGAGACGGGTGCGCTACCGGACGGTGCGGTGTTCGTCGTGGGTCGAAGGAGGCGACATCGTGGCTGATCCTGGGGCCGCTGGTTGGCGGTGCCACTCACCTGACCGACAGGTGGACGGGTGGGTTGAAGGAGATGGGATGCCAAGCATCCAGAAGTTGTCTGTTTTTCCAACCCTACACCCACCTGACTGCCAGGTGGACGGGTGGGTTATAGTCGTGCTCCCGTGTGGCTGATCTGGCTTACTTGGTGTTCGCTATTGCTCGGGTGGGGGACAACACTGTCCAGAATTTATTTAGCTCAACCATTGTATTCTCAGGGAGTTTGTCATCTCAACTTCGCTGCTGGCAGCTTGAACCTACAACGTGCGTGTTCGCTATTGTTCGGGGGTGGGGACAATACCGTTCCGGATTCTTTCGTCTCGAGCATTATGCTCCCGGGCTGTTTGTCCTCTTCGCTTCGCTGCTAGCAAGTAGAGCGACATTGCTTCGCAAGTGATTGACCCAAGTTTGTGGATATTAAGCTAATTTGCACGTGCGAACGATACATTCATGTAAACAGAGCGGCTGCCTCGGAACCGTGCGGCCGCGCTACAAGGCTGCAGCTGTACTGCTATTCTACGGTTGTTTCACAACTTTGGGACAATTCTCATTCGCGTAGCAATACAGCTGGGGATGAAAAGTGAGGCGAGATGAAAGGCACTCTGAATTCCTTTGTCGCATGTGCGTTATGCAATAACAAAGCAAACTTGGGTATTCTGAACTTGGTCTTGTGACAATGTATGGCTTCTGTTCCGATGCATCCTAAAACGAACTATGTTCTCCAAGTTCATTTTATATATATATATATATATATATATATATATATTTATATATATATATATCTATATAATTTATATTAAAACATCCACAACTCCTTCATATAAGTTTAGCCCTGATGCTCGGTGGGAGTAGGACATCAGTCGTGGAAAGGTGGGATCAGATAGCCCCTCGTCCGCCATGGAGATCAGACAGTCCCCTCGTCCAACACGGCCCCCGAGCCGTGTGGCGGTACGGCCGGTACAACGGCCTCCGATCCGTGTGGCGGTACGGCCGGTACAGCGGCCCCCGAGCCGTGTCACGGTACGGCCGGTAAACAGCCCCCGAGCCGTGCGGCGGTACGGCCGATACAGCGGCCCCCGAGCCGTGTGGCGGTACGGCCGGTACAACGGCCCACGAGCCGTGTGGCGGTACGGCCGGTACAACGACTCCGTCCGAACCGGCTTAGCCGAGCCCAGCCGAGCGCAGCCGAGCCCTGTTCGCCCTAGCTCGGTTCGGCGCCGCCTCACTCGGCTGAGCGTCACCGACAACGCGTGACGGCCGATCCAGAGTAGGCCGACCTGCTGCCATTGTTTCCGCCTCTGGTCGCCGGGCAATGCCCGCCTGCGCCACCACAAACAACGGTCACGCGACCCGCCGGCGGAACCAGTCGCGCGCGCGCACCTGCACACACACACGAAGGGAGCCCTGGTGGTCACGTGACCCGCCGGCGGAACCAGTCTCGCGCGCACGTGCACACACACGAAGGGAGCCCTGGTGGTCACGTGACCCGCCGGCGGAACCAGTCTCGCGCGCACGTGCACACACACGAAGGGAGCCCTGGTGGTCACGTGACCCGCCGGCGCTGGCATAGCCGCACCATGAAATTTGCTCATTTTATCTTAACGGGATGGCTATGTTGTTTGTTGGCCTCTGGCAGTAGCACTGCCCATTGGTGAAGTACGAGGGACACTACCGACTTCATCACCATCATCAACAAAGGCCATAGAAAATTACTCCTTCAGAAGTATTATCCAGATAGGTTTGCACCTGCTTTACACTCGTTGGCTTTTGACATCACCCCTCTCCCCATCCACTCTACAAAAAAGTCCATTTCAGGACAATGATGGGCCGACAATGTTGACACTGACAATGACACTGGCAATGACACTGGTAATGACACTGGTAATGACACTGACAATGACAATGACGAACACGCCGTTCTCGCCACGGTTGGCACCGCATTCTTCACCAAAGGTAACCTGCCGCCGCACAGGCGCTATTGCGCAGGCTGCGTTCGCCTCTCGCCCCGCCTCGCTCCGCTGCCAGCCGGCGCGCCCCGTATGTGGGGGGCATGCCGCGAGGGAATACCGCGCACCGTATACGAGGGAATACCGCGCACCGTATACGGGGAATACCGCCCCCGTATACGAGGGAATACCGCGCCCCGTATACGAGGGAATACCGCGCCCCGTATACGAGGGAATACCGCGCCCCGTATACGGGGAATACCGCGCCACGTATACGGCGAATACCGCGCCCTGTATACGGGGAATACCGCGCACCGTATACGAGGGAATGCCGCGCACCGTATACGGGGAATACCGCGCCCCGTATACGAGGGAATACCGCACCTCGTATACGGGGAATACCGCGTCCCGTATAACAGGGAATACCGCGCCCCGTATTCGGCGGAATACCGCGCCCCGTATACGAAGGAATACCGCGCCCCGTATGTGGGGAATAACGCGCCCCATATGCGGGGGAATATCGCGCCCCGTATACGGGTGAATCCCCCCCCCAGTATACGGGGGAATACCGCGCCCCGTATGTGGGGGGAGTGCCGCGCCTTGAGTCCCACCGCAGCACGCTTTCACTGGGCCGCTTCAATCAGCCTGACTGCTGTTCACCACCGTCCCGCCGCAATAGCCACAGTCCCGCCGCAATAGCCACCGTCCCGCCGCAATAGCCACAGTGCCGCCTTGAACTGGTCTACGTTCCCACGCAATCCAGACAAGCATGGTGTCACTCTGGATAGTGTTTGGCACGGGAATCTGCTGCCGACAGGCTTGACTGATTTCTTGCGTAGACTAGTTGTCGACATTGTTGTACAGACTCGATTGAGACGGGTTGTGTTGGCATGACGATCGTCGTATGCGTAATCTGGCTCATATCGGCCATGCAACGGACAGTGCGCCATGGATGATAATATTCTGTATTTCCTGCGTGATAACCTCTGTGTAGTGTGTACCAGGGGTGTAGGATCCCAGGATCAGTGGGGGGGGCGCTTAGCCCTGGGTCGATCAACCTTGGGTACCCCCAAATACCAAGTTCTCCCAGGATTTGGGACACTATTCTGCCATCTTGAAAAAAAAACTTAATTTCATAAATATTTTTCTCCTTTCTCCAATTTCCATGAACTTAGTTGGTCTGGGGACAAAATAATCAGGAAATGATTAATCGGAAAACCACTACCGAATATGGAGAATATACTTAGTACCCAAACGGCTTCTTCCTCTTTCACTTAGCATTGTGCCTAATTTCATTATTGTGTTCATCTATATGTTACTTCAAATTTCCATCGATCAAAACGGATTAAAAACAGTACGAAAAGAAACATGATAGCACACTCCACATTGCGATCAGTGCTAAATGACCAGTGTGATTATCGTTTAGAGAAAACTTAAAATAGGATTGCTTGTACTATTTCAATTTATCAGAGGACGTTCACCACGAATACTAAGTAATATACAGAAGGGCCGCAAGAGTATCGTCACCACACATTAAAACATTGTGGGCAATCTTACACCTACCTAGGATGAACACAAGTAGTATGCAAGTTGTGGGGGTGGGGCTGAAATGCAAGTTTTTTTTTTTTTGGGGGGGGCTGGAGCCCTCCCAACTGAATATGATCCTACACCCCTGGTGTGTAGCTAGGATGGCTGGCCGCCGCCCGGTGAATTTCATCTCACGAACCAGCTCACTGGACCAGGACCAGACGGTGGCCTTCATCTAATGAATGACCTTACGCAGGCATTCTTTTACCCTGCTGTTGACTCGCATTTAACCAGCAACTTTGCTGGTGATTCCCTCTCCCCCATCAGACCTCCACCTCCACACCAGTGACATCACCCGATCACTGAGCTAGCACAGCTGGAGTGTGACTAGCATTTGTGACTGGCCTGTGTCGTGACCGGTGACTGGTCCGGCAGGTAAGCCTGTGTCGTGACCGGTGACTCTGGTCCGGCAGGTGAGCCTGTGTCGTGACCGGTGACTCTGGTCCGGCAGGTGAGCCTGTGTCGTGACCGGTGACTCTGGTCCGGCAGGTAAGCCTGTGTCGTGACCGGTGACTCTGGTCCGGCAGGTAAGCCTGTGTCGTGACCGGTGACTCTGGTCCGGCAGGTGAGCCTGTGTCGTGACCGGTGACTCTGGTCCGGCAGGTGAGCCTGTGTCGTGACCGGTGACTCTGGTCCGGCAGGTGAGCCTGTGTCGTGACCGGTGACTCTGGTCCGGCAGGTGAGCCTGTGTCGTGACCGGTGACTCTGGTCCGGCAGGTGAGCCTGTGTCGTGACCGGTGACTTGGTCCGGCACGGTGACTCTGGTCCGGCAGGTGAGCCTGTGTCGTGACCGGTTGGACCGACTCTGGTCCGGCAGGTGAGCCTGTGTCGTGACCGGGGACTCTGGTCCGGCAGGTAAGCCTGTGTCGTGACCGGTGACTGGTCCGGCAGGTGAGCCTGTGTCGTGACCGGTGACTGGTCCGGCAGGTGAGCCTGTGTCGTGACCGGTGACTCTGGTCCGGCAGGTGAGCCTGTGTCGTGACCGGTGACTGGTCCGGCAGGTGAGCCTGTGTCGTTACCGTGACTCTGGTCCGGCAGGTAAGCCTGTGTCGTGCGGTGGCTCGGCCGGCGCCCGGTCGTCACCACCATGCTCTCCAGCATGGTGTCTCGGCTGGTGATCCTGGCGTTCGGCACGCTGTACCCGGCGTTCGCCTCCTACAAGGCGGTGCGCACGCGCGACATGGCGGCATACGTGCGCTGGATGATGTACTGGGTGGTGTTCGCGCTGTTCACGTGCGTCGAGACGATCACCGACATGCTGCTCGCCTGGTGGCTGCCCTGGTACTACGAGCTGAAGGTGTTGCTGGTGGTGTGGCTACTGTCGCCGGCCACGCGCGGCTCGTCGCTGCTCTACAGCCGGTGCGTGCACCCGTGGCTGGAGCGGCACGAGGCGCAGATCGAGCGGTGCGTGGCGCGCGCCAGTCGGCGTGGCTGCTCGGCCGTCATGCAGCTGGGCGTGCGCGGCGTCAACATCGCCTCTCAGGTCAGCGCACGGCTCGTCAGGCGGGCCGGCACAGAACGTCACCCGAGCCGTAACACGGGCACACTACCGGGACCGTAACACGGGCACACTACCCGGACTGTAACACGGACACACTACAAGGACCGTAACACGGGCACACTACCCGGACCGTAACACGGGCACACTACCAGGGCCGTAACACGGGCACACTACCAGGACCATAACACGGACACACTACCCGGACCGTAACACGGGGCACACTACCAGGACCATAACACGGGCACACTACCAGGACCGTAACACGGGCACACTACCCGGACCATAACACGGGCACACTACCAGGACCATAACACGAACACTACCAGGACCATAACACGGGCACACTACCCGGACCGTAACACGGGCACACTACCAGGACCGTAACACGGGCACACTACCAGGACCATAACACGGACACACTACCCGGACCGTAACACGGGCACACTACCAGGACCATAACACGAACACTACCAGGACCATAACACGGGCACACTACCCGGACCGTAACACGGGCACACTACCCGGACAGTAACACGGGCACACTACCGGGACCGTAACACGGGCACACTACCCGGACTGTAACACGGGGCACACTACCGGGACCGTAACACGGGCACACTACCAGGACCGTAACACGGGCACACTACCCGGACCGTAACACGGGGCACACTACCGGGACCATAACACGAGCACACTACCAGGACCATAACACGATCATACCGCCCGGACCATAACACCGGTACAACTCCCGGACCGTAACACGGGGCACACTACCTGGAACATAACATGGGCACACTACCCAAATAGGGGTGGGGCGTCACCATTACTGATGAATATGAAAAATGTCTGACCCGATAAATGGGCATCTGATAGTGGAATTATGAATATTCACTTTAGCCGAAACCGAGCTGTATTGAAGCACTAACAAATGTTTAACCTCTAGGGCGGCTGTGTTAGACTTTAGTTTAGACGTTAATCAGCACTTTAATGGAGCCAAGGTTGGCAATATGCGGTGAAACTACTTCTTGCGCTGCCAGTGCTATTAACCGGTAAACCCATTTGCTGGGAAAACTGTCAGCTCCGCAGCGGACCACGATGGGCGTGTATCTGGGATCCGGATAACCCCCGCATCCAGAATCACGAACCTGTCTTGGTCTCCTGCACAAGGTTGATGTGTATTGACATCAAATATTGATGTCGGTTTCCTGGTATTAATCCGTGTATGCCATGCATGTTGTGCATCTTTATGCATCTTGCCAACCCTGGATATAACATTATAAAACATCTGGGAACTGGCATGCGAAGGAGCCGAACCAACCGGCACCGCACGCACCGTTAGCTGAGGCAAGCCGAGCGTGGAATGGTGTATTGCTGAGTGAAATAGCGGGCGTTGCGTGGATGGGTTTAGCGGATCCAGTGATTCACGCTTCACTAGGCGTGAATTTTTTTTCACATTTTCAAAGCTGAATTTTCATATCTTTGCTCAGCTAACGGAGGGTACGAATAGCCGAGCGAAACCTCCCGTCCGCAGATTATCCTGCAAACTGCCATCCGTGGCGGTGACGGTCTGGTCAGCCAACTGCAACGCAGCTACAGCGCCAACGACGTCACCGACCTGGCCGCGAACGGCAACCTGCGGCGACTGCGCATCTGTGACGTCATCGAGGAGGCGAGCGCGGACGAGGAGCCAGGCGCGGTGCGGTGCCGCCGCCGCCGCCGCTCTGTGGGACGCCGGCGGGCCCGTCCCGTCTCGGAGACGTCGGCGCCGCCAGCCGACTCGGTGGAGGACGCTGCCGGATCTCAGGCGAAGTCGGCGCCGGCGTCGGCGGCTGGTCGGCCGGCCAGGGGTGCCGGCCGGGCGCGGTCGGCCGGCACGCGGTCCCAGGCGCGGCAGGATGGCGCCACTCACGGCTCCGTGCCGACGCGCCGCTCCCGACGGACGGCCGCCGTCAGGTCGCGGTCGCCGCCCCAGTGACCGACGCCCGGGCCCCAGTGGACAGAGAGTAGGCCCCAGTACGTGCCACCCCCAGAGTTTGCCCGGCGAGTTCGCCTTGGGAAGTAGGCACTTGGCATATACAGGTGTGTATCTGCGCAGGTGTGACAGGTGTGTATCTGCGCGCTCGCGCTTGCGTGGATGTGGGCGTTTGTGGTGTCTTGGGGTCGCGGTGCATGGCTTAACGATTACGATGTGACGGCGACATGGCCAGGTATTCAGCAACCAAGTGTTGCGTCCAGAGTTGCCAAGGCTGCTTCGCCGCGTGCGATGCAAGATCATAGTATGTGATGTGATGATAGTGATGCATATGATTTATTCCCAGTTTGTTGTACTCAGAAGCTTTCAGGTTTATTTCAAATCGGTCGTCTGGTAATGTGATCCCGTATAATATGGTGATGCAGTTACGAGCGAGGACGAAGTCCGAATGAGCCGTGCATGCGCATATATGGAGAAATGTACGAGTAGCACCACCTGGTTGTCGCACGTTTACAATCTTAGCAACATACTTTGTTATGGTGTTTCAACCTCCACATTCTTCACTCGGAATCAGACCGGTTTTATTTATACCATCCTTCATCGCAACATTTACTTTGAAATACTCTTATTCCTCGTTCGAAGAAAAAGTTTTGTGGTGGCGCTCCCCACGCCAATTCACGTTTAGTACAGCTGCACCACCTAGAATGTTGCTGCAGCACGGAAGCCGCGGTGTCCTGGCTCGCCCAGCGCCCCCGACGGTGCCTTACATTTAAGTGTAGTGTCTGTGTTGTGGCGCATGCTCCTCAGCTCGGGCACATTACGGTATACCGATGTGTAATATCTTCAGTCGCAAATCAATCATTCCGCCACGACAGTGGCGCCACATTTCTCGGTCAGTTTCCCGACAACGCTGGCTATTTTGTGTCAATCTGTGTGTGGTGCATCTATATGTTTGTCCAGCTATCATTGGAGAGGAGGGTATATTTTTTATAATGTCTGAAGTTTAAGGTACATGCCCTTGCACGGAGAGAAGTTATCTAAAGGCCCAGACAGCCCGCCGCGCCGTCTTTGCGTGTGGCTGAGGTGACGTAAGTCGTGCCAGCAACACTAGCTTTCGGCAAATAAGTTGCAGATATGTCGCGAAAATACAAACGTGGTATCTATGGAGCTTTTTATCTTCCTGTTGCTCACATTTTATGGATTGGTTTTTATTTGCCATTTACTCCCTTCCGCATATCTCACAATTGCTATGCACGCTTGCCGCTGGTGCAATAGTTTGTATTCTGAGCTATGGTTTTGTTTAAATTGCTTCGTCTCGTCAGGATGAGATTCGCTTGCACTCTACTTTACCATATTTTGTCCCGTTAACCAACTGCTGTTACTCACTTTTTTCTGGAAAAAAACTCACTTTTACCACATTGGTTCGTTGTGTGGCCCCTATTTGTTCGAACCATTTCCGCCTTTCCATTAGTACTGCACATCCGTATAGGATGAGCGCTTCTGAAATACGAGCGGACGAGTAGCGCATCCACTATAGTTGCTGCTCTTCCAAAACTCCAAATACGAGCGGACGAGTAGCGCATCCACTATAGTTGCTGCTCTTCCAAAACTCCAAATACGAGCGGACGAGTAGCGCATCCACTATAGTTGCTGCTCTTCCAAAACTCCAAATACGAGCGGACGAGTAGCGCATCCACTATAGTTGCTGCTCTTCCAAAACTCCAAATCAACGTGTGGATCAGCCAAGTGTGCACGCCGTCCTTTAGAACACACGAGATGACAATGCAATCAGTAGGGCATACTCGTGTATGGACATTGGGTGGGTAGGGTGCTTCATAAAGATGCTGTATATTGACTGGCCCATCCACCCATTGTTGCCTGGTGTGTGATTTGCGTATAAAGTGTATAAGACATAGTCATACTGATTAAGTACACATTCCGTGTGCTGTTCAATTTCGTGCAAGTGATCATTTCACCGTGGGGCCACCATGATTGGTCAATATACCATACCACCGCCGCAACACTGCCACATCGTAAACACATTGTTTGCGTACTGTCCAATCGGTACTTCTATCGGCGAAACACGCGACGCTCAATATCCGCCGATTGATATGGTTGTGTTTTAGTTGTCAGCAATGCCCCTGTCGTGTTGATTTGGAGGGGCGTTGACGAGGCGTCTTCGAATGGCGGTATGGAGTTCTGTTCAACGGGAGTCTAGAAATACACGTCCGTTTACAAATGACAGTTGTTACATATAGATGCAAAGCAGCATGGCTTGATGTTCGACTGATAGAAAATCGTTCAATGAACGATATGGCGCCGAGTGTTAAGAAAACGTCCCCTGTTGGGCATATCCAAGAAATTCCATAGGGGTGCTCGTCTGGAGTCTCCTCTGCGAAAACCCAAGACAATATGCATCTGATGTAATGTTCTTCGATTTCCAGATGTCATTTTAGTGCAAGATATCCGCAAAAATCGGCATCTTAGGAGAAGAAGCATGGCCCTTTTGCCACTCCATGGACTCGCTCCTGTATATTGTCACGATTACAATTCCTCTGGCCATCGACCGTTCCGCACATTGGGCAGCGCCACCGTTATCCGATCGCGCCGTTTCCTGTGTGACGCCTCGTTTGGGCGCACTCAGCTCGTACCGCCACGTGTCCTGCCCCCTCCCCCGTCAGACACATGAGCGTGGTACCCAGGCCAGCTGACAAGCGCGGCGACCGCGTCCGCGCTGCCCGCGCTACTGGCACCGGTATACCGCCGCCGCGCTGCCCACACTACTGACACCGGTATACGGCGCCGCGCTGAACGCGCTCCTGGCACCGGTATGCGGCGGCGCGCTGCTCCTCTGACGGCACCGGTACACGTGGTACCGATGTCAGCTGACGCGCGCGGCGACCGCCGCCCGCGCTACTGACACCAGTATACAGCGCCGCGCTCCCGGCACCGGTACACGCGGTACCGATGCCAGCTGACGCGCGCAGCGACCGCCGCCCGCGTCACTGACACCAGTATACGGCGCCGCGTTGCCCGCGCTCCCGGCACCGGTACACGCGGTACCGATGCCAGCTGACGCGCGCAGCGACCGCCGCCCGCGCCACTGACACCAGTATACGGCGCCGCGTTGCCCGCGCTCCCGGCACCGGTACACGCGGTACCGATGTCAGCTGACGCGCGCGGCGACCGCCGCCCGCGCTACTGACACCAGTATACGGCACCGCGTTGCCCGCGCTCCCGGCACCGGTACACGCGGTACCGATGCCAGCTGACGCGCGCGGCGACCGCCGCCCGCGCTACTGACACCAGTATACAGCGCCGCGCTCCCGGCACCGGTACACGTGGTACCGATGTCAGCTGATGCGCGCGGCGACCGCCGCCCGCGCTACTGACACCAGTATACAGCGCCGCGCTCCCGGCACCGGTACACGCGGTACCGATGCCAGCTGACGCGCGCTGCCGGACTATGCCGGACTATGCTGACCGCCGCCGCGCTGCCGGACTGTCTCTGCGGCCGTTCATCGCGTAGACTCGAAACTTGCGTACTTGCCTCAAAGACCCGGCTCGCTTTTGCTGGCACTTGTCGGTACTTTAAACAGTTGAATCAAAAACAAACTTTAAAAAACAATCCGCCGGCTATCAGCAGTCAAGTGAAAACAAAGAGAAATCCCGATAAATACATGTTTGAAATAGACTGCTAGCTTTCACTTCGTATAACAAAAGTGTCATCAAAAACGTTTTCTTAAACAATTTCTCGTCTGGCGCAGTCCAGGGGAGGAAATGCGTGGGGGTGACATCATCATGACGTCATATCCGCTTCACTCACGGTTACCCTACCACTTCACCTTTCAACATGTATAAAAAAAATGCAAGGAAAGACACCGAAAAGTGAATGTCGATATATTTATTCGATTTGGACATTAGTGAAAATTCGACGTCAGATTAAAAAAAAAATGTTCTCCCCAGTCACTGGCGGTCTAGATTACTCACGATTTCATTGAGAGTCCAATGTGATTACTCAATGTGGCCCTAAATAGTACATGATGATTTTAAATATACATACACGCACGCACGCACACACACATATATATATATATATATATATGAGTTATCCATAGACAAGTATGAATGAGGATGGATGATGAAAACAAACAAAAAATTGTGGAGATGACTTTAATGTAAACGTTTCGACCTCAATAGGTCTCCATCAGTACACAAGATGAAGGGTTGTGCTCTATGTTTTGTACTGATGAAGACATATTGAGGTCGAAACGTTTACATTAAAGTTATCTCTACATAATTTGTCTGTTTCCATAATTCATCCTCATTCTCATATATATATATATATATGTATATAAATATATACAAGCCAAATCTGCCACAGCCACCACACGCTTAGGAGATGTGGTGGCTGTGGCAGATTAGGCTTCCTGGGTGCTGGAATTCCTTGATGTGCCAAGCAATACACATATATTTAACGTCCATACAAGTATATTTAACATCAACACTCACTCGCGTGCAGTCATGATAAATGAACAACCTGAGTATAACAAACATATCACAGTTTGCATTGCGTCTTCAAGATCGGCAAGCCGAGTTTCGATCCACTATCTGTCAGCTGAGACATCGGTACCTGCCTGGTGCACATGTTTGGCCAGTGACGTGACATCATCTCACTCTGACGTGGTTTTTGCCGCAGGCGCTGTCAGGTAAGACACGGGTGCCGGCCTGGTGCACATGTTTGGCCAGGGACGTGACACCACCTCACTCTGACGTGGCAAATGCAGGAGGCTCTCCCATCGCTTCATTCTTCTGGGCGAGCTTCAGCCTATTTCTATTCACCCTTTTTCTATCACTTTGACCATCCTCCTTCCTTTTCTTCCAGTAGTCTTTCCAGCTCAACTGACCTGAAACGAATGGAAATGAAGTTACATTATCCAACATGACGTAATAAATAATCGAGTCAATGATAGGCGAAGCATTAGTTCCGATAGCCTTCCGAGTGTGATAGAGATCCAAACTCTGCTTAGTTTCACGAAAATCTTCCCACTTGCATTTTTTCATCGACAGTATATTGTCAAAAATAGTTGATGAATATCTGGAAAGCTCCAAGCCGACAAATACAATCCACATAGTGCTTGTGCCTGCTGGCACCTGATATCGACTTTGACAATTCACAAAACGTAACTGCACGACATTGTCCATCATTACAGCACTAAACATATCTAGCCGAGGATTGCTACACAAAGGTTGTGCACCACAAACAAACATGCACCAGCACACTTGAGACGCACGCGCAAATACGTACCTCGAGGTCGCCAATCGTAGTCGAAGGTGGCCGGCACACGGCCGTACCGCAGGTTGTACGGCGCCAGCACGGATGGGTCGATGCTGAGACACGGAGGTTCAGAGAGCACTACCTCTTTCGGCGCCCTCTGGAAGCTCAGGTGCAGGTTGAAGCCGTCAGAGGCGCTGTCTGTGGCCTGGCTCAGACGGACGAAGGCGCCGGCGCGCGAGTCGTGTTGGAGGAGGTACCGGCCGGGCGCCAAATCTCCCAGCTCACGCAGAATGGACTCCAGCACCTGGAGCAGGTTGACATTGAGAACGCTGCACTTGAACAGCTTACCTAACGAAGTTTACCTGGTAATTATAGATATGAACTTAATAATGACAGTTTGAACAAACGGCAAGGATTTACGATTCCTTAAAGCATGAAAATAATCACGGCCACGCCACTACCGGTGAACACCGGGCGCCGCCACTATCAGCCCGTATCTGTACTGGTAACTGGTAACCAGCAGTTATTGTGATAGACAGTGACAAGCGAATGTGCTTGACCGGCTCACTGATGCTACACCTCCATCCAATGAACGTCTACTACGTTAGAAAAGCCTAACGCGGTGAAATGGGCGATGATTAATACAATCAGAAATCCGAAGGCACTAATGCAAATTCAGTTAAAAGCCTGACGTGGTCCTGAACTATTGATCTATTGATTGATCGTTCCAAATGAAAAGCACATGGTACTAGAGCTAGAAAGTCAACGAAGAACAGCGCAGAACGCAGACAAGCCGGAAAGTAGAACTAATAACTGAGTATGATGGTAGGACAACAATTTGATAATACGTTATCATTCAATATTATCCGACCATACCGAGGCGCAACTTGACGGGCAGGCATCTTCACCTTTTGCTTAGCTTATTCAACTCACGGCACTTCGGTGCAGGTAAGGGATCAGACCATACCGGCATACCGGCCTACCGGGCCGGCACACCGCTGTGTATGGCCATCAGCACTACGCTCACCTGGAGACTATACTGGCCCGACACACTGCTGTGTATGGCCATAAGCACTACGCTCACCTGGAGACTATACTGGCCCGACACACTGCTGTGTATGGCCATCAGCGCCGCACTCACCTGGAGACTATACTGGCCCGACACACCGCTGTGTATGGCCATCAGCACTACGCTCACCTGGAGACTATACTGGCCCGACACACTGCTGTGTATGGCCATCAGCGCCGCACTCACCTGGAGACCTTCCTTCGGTTGGAAACGGGTGTTGTACTTGAACAGTTCGTCTGTCAGCTGCTTGAAGGTACGCTCCTCCGGAAAGATCACTATCTTGCTTGCTGGTTCGAAGTGCACTGGGGGATAGCAGATCATACCAAGTGACGTGTAACGGTCGAAAACCGACCGCAAATATCTATCCCACGCAGATTTGCGTAAACAAACTGCTGTGGAAGAAGACTGCACTGCATTGAATTGTTCGCAAGAGCAGGCCAGCCGTGCATGTCATGAACATCGCATTGCAGCTATTATGTTCCCACGTCAGAGGAAAAGTGTAGGAGTGGCGCGTGGTTCCGGGTGAAGCTAGTGGACATGCCGAAAGCATTCGTTGAGATTAGGTAGAACATGAAATGTTCTATCTGATTTCAACAAATGCATTAAGTTCATGTCAGTACGTCCGAATGACCGCAAAGGAGAGCAAAGTTGCTACATACCAATAAAGCCACGTGCTTAGTGGCACCAGCAAATGTGCCTGGTCAACAATACTGTACCTGACGCGTCTGACGTGTGTGCCAGTACACAACAGCAAATGTACCTGGTCAACAATACTGTACCTGACGCGTCTGACGTGTGTGCCAGTACACAACAGCAAATGTACCTGGTCAACAATACTGTACCTGACGCGTCTGACGTGTGTGCCAGTACACAACAGCAAATGTACCTGGTCAACAATACTGTACCTGACGCGTCTGGCGTGTGTGCCAGTACACGACAGCAAATGTACCTGGTCAGCGATACTGTGCCTGACGCGTCTGGCGTGTGTGCCAGTACACAACAGCAAATGTACCTGGTCAACAATACTGTACCTGACGCGTCTGACGTGTGTGCCAGTACACAACAGTAAATGTACCTGGTCAACAATACTGTACCTGACGCGTCTGACGTGTGTGCCAGTACACAACAGTAAATGTACCTGGTCAACAATACTGTACTTGACGCGTCTGACGTGTGTGCCAGTACACAACAGCAAATGTACCTGGTCAACAATACTGTACCTGACGCGTCTGACGTGTGTGCCAGTACACAACAGTAAATGTACCTGGTCAGCAATACTGTACTTGACACGTCTGGCATGTGTGCCAGTACATGCCAGCACTGTACTGGTACTACTAGCAGTATCTGCTTTTTGTACGGCAGTGGTAAACTACACTGTTTCATTGAGATGAAGTGGCAATACCGTGCCTTGTTTAGGTGGTCCTGATCACCGCAGTTTGAGAACAGACCGTCTGAAATGGTGCCGGAGACGGAGATCCTCTCCATCCACCTCTGCATGCGTGCTAGAATTGGCTCCCGGCCCAAGTTCAACAACAATTACCAACTTCTTCGCGCCAGTGCATTCCTCTTTCGAGGCGAATATTATTTTTTTTTATGCTAATTATTTTACCAATTCCCCTTCGCGCTAGCCTTTCGTGCTCGATCTCAAATAGCGCTGAAAAGGCGCTGAAAAGTTTGCAATTACTGCAGTATTTTCTGGCATCGCCATTTCTTTTTCACAGGTTACCTAAATAAGTGCATGGCGGAACGGCCACGATGGCGAAACGGTCACTATGGCGGTACGGTCACTATGCTGGCTATCACCAGCATCAAGCGTAAACCATAAACATGCTGCGCAACAAAACATTACACGCACGCAAACACATGCATACCACACGCATACTTATCTAGGATGCAAAAAAACATAAAATTACTTAAAATATTAAGTAATATCAAGCCGTATGCATTCAACGTTAGCGTACAGAGGCGTGCGTACTTCAATATTTACTAGGTATCTTCTTTTGACGGGCCTTCATGCGTCATTAGTTTAACCCAGGCGTCACTGCAGTCGGTAGCCGAACGCGCCCCACTGGGGGGGGGGGGCAGTCTGTGCCATGCTTAGCTTGACACGTTACGGTCCAATATCGTTGTCTTTGGCGGCAAACGATAGAGTGGTTAATGTGTAGGGTGACGCGGTGGGGAGGAGGGTGTGATCAGTTGGATGAGATGACATAGTAGGGGTGGCGGATAGGGTCAGACGGGTACCCACCTCTGAGCACACGACTGCCCGGCCGCACCAGACAGTCGACCCACTGTCTGACGAGCTCGGCGCGCGTCACCACCTCGATGCCGTAGGCCGGCTGGTAGGCCGGCTTGGCGTGCACCGCGTACTGCACCAGGCGGCCCAGTGTCGGGTTCTCCTGTCAACAGCCGCAACAACACTGCCACTGCCACTGCCACTGCCTCTGGTCATGGCAGCACGTCACAAACGCGCCACCAACGGCTCAAAATCGACACTGTGCTAATAATAGTCGTTTTCACACAGGTTTTTGGGACAACTAAGTACGACACCTTTGCAGGAGCAGCTTTGGTATATTTCTGAGTGGCAGTATCGGGTGAATGCCGATGATGAATTGAAGTTTGTTTGCACGTCGACTACATTTTTCACCTATAACTTTTATTACAGGCAATCCACAACACTGATATAGTAGCCAGTTACGAATCACCATGGGCAGCGGTATATCGCATAAAAGCGTGTTTGTTGAAGGAACGTAAAATATTTCCAGACGGCAAGACCTAAGAGTCGTTCCTTAGTAGCGTACGTAAAGAAGTGTCGACGTTCAGCCGTCCTTTCGTCGCAACGGTTCTAACCCTAAGCAACCTACCAAAACATGACACAAAACAAGTGGGTCAGAGTAACGTGGGCATAAAGGTCGGTCACCACCAGTCAGTACGTAGACATGTGTTGTGAATGTATGCTCTACCATCAATGGGCAGAGCATCACTTCCTCCCACCCAGGCTCGTTGTCACATGACCGCATACATGACAATATAGGATATAGGTCTCTTGGAGGGAGCAGTAAATGAACTTCACGACCATCGCTGATACCATGCTTAGCAGTTATTTCTTAAGGAGCTTCATTTCCAGCAAGTCCGACATGGCTGGGAATGCAGCGGAAGACGATATTTTGTCCATGTCATGTAGGGATTTAACGACTCGCATAATCCTGTGGACAAGCCTGCTGTCCTTGTTGAAGGCTTTCAATGCCGAAGGACTGGTTAGGGAGTCTGTGAAAACCACGTGCTTTGTGGACTGGTCATACTGTATCAAACAAAGCTTTCAGAATGGCATTCAATTCAGAAGTAAAATCGATGGTGTCAGGGGAAGGTAAGTTTGATACTCCAATGTTCGACAGTATCTAACTGAATTAAAAAGTAGGCCTGAGCAGCACTTGACATCACCTGGCAGCACGGTAGCCACTGAACAGGCCTCACACATGCTGCCATATCATGTTCAGTTTCAAAATCCCCTAGATCTGGCGACGTTTGATCGTACAACACCACGATTTTTTCTACACAACTTAGTGATGCAGACGAATTTTGATAAAGAAAGCAAACAAAAATCAAGACATGTCTGAAAAAGCTTTTTAAAGTACGGGGAAGGCCACACTCCAATGGTAAACACGCGAAAACATTGCAAGAAGTCGACCAATCTGCCACCACATATTGTCCATATCCAGAAATTAGTTAAAGCTGTCCTACAAAGTGCTTCAGTAAAGGTGTCCAAAAAACATCATGATATTGCATATCAGGACAGCATTTGTGGATCTGAACTGGACTTGGCGGTTTGCTGGACAATCGTATAGAATACTTTACTGCTGTTAACAAAACTACTTCTTAATCAGCATCCAACATTTTTTTTATAGCGCGTTTGCATTCGTCAGAACACGTCTGCGTTATGTAGACGACTCGTAGATTGTCCTACAAACAATTTCCAGATCAAACTTTTGGAGCTGGATGAGACGCAGCAGCGGGTGTGACGCCTGTTCAGCCGGGCAGCGCCAGTAGGTGATGCCAGGTGTTGCACAGACATGCCATGTCAAGGCCGGTAAATGCAATCGCAACATTTGAACATCCTTACTTCCCCTGATCGCTGCCAATCCGAAATTATTGAAAGCTGTCATTCTAAATTATCTAAAGGTTTTCCGAAAAGCTTGGCTAGAATGGCTGCTCGTTGCAAAGGGTCACGAAATGCTTCTCATACGGGCTTTCGCACCCTAGCCTGCACGCTGTGTTCGCGACTTTCACCATGAACCGCAGATCGCGCCCGATAGGGCGTCTAATGTTCCACGTACCCATTAGACGTCGTTTGCTTCCTGTGCAACTCACACCCATGACTTTCCAGAACGGCAGGTGCATCGCACACAGATACCTGACACCACAGCGGGCCACATCAGCTTCCGGTGGCATTCCCTGGCAGTGGGCGTGCTGCGCTGTGCTGGCGTACCTGCATTCCGTGGGTAGTGGAGCGCAGCAGCAGCTGTACACTGCCCAGCCGCCACACCCGGTAGTTGACGTTCAGACCGGGCGGCGGGTACAGCAGGCTGGGATCGGTCTTCGGCCCACTGTCCGCCGACTCCCGATCACCAGCACCGGCCACCGTTGTCTGGCCTGGACCCGGGGAGGCGGGGCTGGGACCCGGGGAGGCGGGGCTGGGACCCGGGGAGGCAGGGCTGGGACCCGGGAAGGCGGGGCTGGGACCCGGGGAGGTAGGGCTGGTACTCGGGAAGGTCGTCATCGGCTGCCTTATGGCCGACGCGGCGACAGCGGCGCTCGCAGCCGCTGGCGATACGCCTGCTGTCGCTTCGTCCGAGCCGGCGTTAAGGAGACGACCGCCCAGCCCCGAGATTGGCTCGTCCTCGTCGCCGCCCACGAGCTCATCCACCAATAGGCCCTCGTCGCCCGAGGCTGGCTCCGAATCTGCGGTGTCTGCCGGCTCGGCCGGGTCGGCTGCAGTTGCCGGCGGCGATGCTGCCTGTGGCCGTACGGAGCCAGACGCTGTCCTGGCCCGTTGGAGCTTTTTCTTTTTGCTTTTTTGCTTTTTAGGCTTTTTCTTCTTCGGTGTTTCGTCTCCTCCGTGCGTTGTCTCGCTTACTCTGCAGGACGTGCGGATACCGCGTTATTAGAGAAACGCCAATGGCGTTGCGTTCAGTATGACCTAGGTAGAAAATGAGAATACACGTTAGGTGTAATAATACTGTTTGGAGCTGGACGTACGCTATAATTTCAGTTTGAATCAGTTGAATCAAAATTTCAGTTAGCCACTTACATCCACCAAGAGCAACCATCGACCCTTGACTATGGAGCCGAGGGCAGTTCCATCCAAGCGAGCGTCATCCTATCGATCAGGGCGACAATTCACACGTTTGTCTTTGTTTTGCACCAGCGTCTGCTCGGAAGCCCACCACGGTGTCCGTCAGAGACCATACCCTAGTGTTCAGTCCAGGGTGTGTCATCATGAATGGTGCAAATTGACTGGGTCGCAACTTTGTGCATTAGCTGCTGAAAGGCGGCATTGCAGGAAAGAAAATGCAAAAAATAAACCCTCATCTTACGCAACGCCAAGAACAGATTAGGATGAGCGACAGTGGCGGCGCCATGCGGAAAAAACAAAACCTGGGGTTTCTCCAATATTGGGTAACGGAAACTAAGCACAAATAAAGTAAATGTTAATGGCACGTGTAAAGCATGTGCCATTCAACTCAGATTGTCTACTGGAGCGCAATCGTACCCTTTTTGTGTCGTATTTGACCTTCATTAGCTGCGAAACCTCTATCAGAGGGATCGCCTGCACTTCTCCGAGAAGGGGGTGCAAGTGTTAGGCAAAGTATATGAACATGTCCTTCAGGGAAACTAGATAATGGGGAGGGGAGGGAAGAATTGGCATTGTCATCTCAGGGATATGCCAATAGTGACAGCATAGGCAATAGAACCTCACAGTCAGCAAATAGGGGTAGCAGCAGATCAAGGGGGCAGAGTGGTAGCTCATCCAGAGATGATAGAGCTACTCAACATGAAAAAGCCAAAGAGGGTCATGGAACTTTTGTCAAGTGTATGATGCTTAATGCTCAGAGCATTCGATCCAAATTTGATGAGTTCAAGTGTTATGTTGCTGAGGAGAAACCAAATTTTGTTTGCATTACTGAGGCATGGGTCAGTGAGGGATATTTTGGGGATAACTTGCAGGACTATGAGATCCAGGGATACAATATGTTTTCATGCAATAGGGGTCCAGCAGTGAAAGGGGGTGGTGTAATGCTCTATGTGAATAGCTTATACAGTTCTCAAAAAGTAGCAGATGGGGTAAAAAATGTGTCTGTGGAGTCTATTTGGCTTGATGTTGCTGTGGGAAAAGGCAACAGCAATACACTAAGGATAGGAGCTTTGTATCGATCAGGAACCTTGCCACATTCTCAGCAACTGGAGCTCGATAAGGTGATTTGTGAGGAAATCAGTAGAAACTTTCAGAGGAAATGCCTTATTCTTGGTGACTTTAATCTAAAAGGATATGAAAATTTTGGTGTTGGCTCCCCATCATGTAAACTGTTTAGGAAATGCCTTGAAGAGGACTTGTTCTTACACCAGTTTGTAATGGAACCAACCAGGCAGGGCTCATTCTTGGACCTTGTCTTCTCAGATTTAAGTGATTTAGTTCAAGACTTGACTGTAGGAGAAACTCTGGGAAGAAGTGACCATAACATAGTGAGATTCAAGGCACAGGTATCAGGGACAATCAAGGATAATTTGGCAAAGATTTCAAATTTTAACAGGGCAGACTTTGACTGCATGAGAGAGGCTTTAAGTGCCAGAAAATGGGAAGAAGAATTCTTTGATTTAAATGGCTGTGAAATGTGGGAAAAGTTCAAATCCTACTTGAGGGAAATTCCGATTAGACATGTCCCCCAAAAGCAAAGGCGCAAAAGAAGGGTAGGAAAGCCAGCATGGCTTACACCAGATGTGATGAAAGCAATTAAGGCTAAGAAAGGTGCATTTAGAGTATTTAAGGAAGCTTCAAATATCGTAAATCCAAGGTCGTATAAAAAATATAGAGATGCTGTGAAGCAGAAAATCAGAGCAGCAAAGCGAGCAAAAGAATTGGATTTGGCTAGGAACTGTAATGGGGACAGTAAAAAGTTCTTTAGTTTCTACAAGATAAGTAAAGTTTCAAGCACAATTGGTCCACTGGAAGTAAATGGGACTATATTGAGTGAGGATGGTGAGATGGTTGAGGAGCTGAGCAAGCAGTTTAAATCAGTGTTCACAGTGGAGGATGTGACTAATCTGCCAACCGTGAACCACAGTTCAGTGATAGGTGATCAGATACACGATGTTGATTTGATTGATAGTGATATTGTTTTCAATTATATCAGAAAAATAAAGCCAAACAAGGCAGCAGGACCCGATGGAATTTATGCTAGGGTATTGCGGGAAGCTGAAAAGGAAGTGGCAATTCCACTTCGTATAATATTTTGCAGATCAGTTTCGCAAAATGAAATTCCAACAGATTGGAAAAGGGCAAATGTAGTTCCTATTTTCAAGAAAGGAGAAAGAGGGAAAGTTGAAAACTATGGGCCAGTAAGCCTCACATCCCTAGTCTGCAAGGTACTCGAATCAATTATCAAGGATAGAATAGTTAGTTTTCTGGAAAGAAACAGATTGATTCAAGATACTCAACATGGGTTTAGAAAAGGGCGATCGTGTCTCACAAATCTCTTGGACTTTTTGAATTTTGCTCCAGAACAATTTGATCAGGGAAATCAGGTTGATGTAGCATATCTTGACTTTATTAAGGCCTTTGACAAGGTACCCCATAAACGGTTAATGATGCAGCTTCAGGTCCATGGTATTGCAGGTAGCATCCTAAAATGGATAGAGTTGTGGCTTTCAGATAGACAGCAGAGTGATGCTAAATGGTACAAAGTCATCATGGCAAAATGTTCTTAGTGGAGTCCCCCAGGGGTCGGTACTGGGGCCACTATTGTTCATTATATGTGAATAGCATTGAATGTGGCCTAAGCAGTAAGGTTTTGAAATTTGCGGATGATTTGAAGATCTTTAGGGCAATAACAGGGCACAATGAGCAGGTTTTGCTGCAGAAAGACTTAGACGAGTTAGTGAAATGGTCCGAAAAATGACAAATGAAGTTTAATTTTGATCAGTGCAAAGTCATGCATGTAGGTAGGCAGCATATGAAGGCTCCATACTTGATGGGTGGCCAAGTACTATCTGTGACTCAGCAGGAGAAGGACTTAGGTGTTATTTTGAACACAAAATTGGGGGCATCAGAACAGGTTGGTTGAACAGACCAAAGAAGCCAGGAAGAAGGCACTAAGAATGCTTGGGGCAATCCAGAGGAATGTGTCATACAAAAGTGAGGAGGTCATCAGGAAGCTTTACTGTGCATATGTCAGGCCACATTTGGAATACTGTGTCCAAGCTTGGTCCCCTAGTTATGAGAAAGATTGTTGGCTTTTAGAGAGAGTACAAAAGATGGCAAAAAAAATGGTTAATGGTATAGGCAACCTGGCATATGAGGAAAGACTGAAGAAATTGAATATGTTTTCACTTAGATATAGAAGGCTGAGAGGAGATCTCATCGAGGTTTTTAAATTTGTTCATGGTCAGGAACAGGGATATCTCAGGGAAATGTTTGAATTTAACAGAAATGATGCAATTGGAGGTCATCAATTCAAAATTAAAGTTAATCACAGCAGGACAAGGTTAAGACAGTCTTTCTTCACCAACAGGGTAGTAGAACACTGGAACCAGCTGCCAGGAACCATTGTCAGTAGCAACACACTGAACATCTTTAAAAACGCCATAGACAATCATTATAAGAATAGGCGGATTGTTTTTTCTGAATTCCAGGGAGGGTTGATCTAACATTAGGTAAATTTGTGCTTTAAGAATTGTTGAAATTTATCATTCCAATGCGATGTTTATTAATGTGACTAAGATGATGGGACCACTCATTTTCTGTGCAAATGTTTACTTTTCTGGTTGTGAGCAAAATAATGCGAAAAAGGACTTTGAGTTAGGTAATATAGCATAAAATAAATGTTTTTAAGAAATAACATAAAAAAGCAACATAGCCTAACCTAACCTAGCCTAACCTACCTTTGGAGAAAACAAAAAAATAAAATGAGCAAAATTTCACGCAATATATTTTCTGAAAATTTTCGCAATTAAAAAAACCTAACCCATTTGTTTCCTTTATGGTGGCAAATTCACGTCAAAATTTGTCTTGTTACCACCTTAACAAGCGCCCTGTAGGGCCTCTGAAAATTACGCGCACTGGAGGGGGAGGGCGGATTCCGCCCCGCCCCCCCCTAAGATCTCGGCTCCTATTAAAGCTGGAGCAACGAAATTCTCCGGGTGGATGGGTACGGTAGTTAACTCTATTGTGTGCAAATTTCATGACCTTAGGTTAATATCTTCAAGGTCAAATGAGGTCACATATGTCAAAATTTACTTGTTTTGCGAGGCTTGGTTTGTCATTGTTATCGATCGCTGCGACTGTGTTCAAATGCTCCAAAATGAGCATCAATGATATTTTCGACATGACTAATGATGAAATTCAGATGCTAGATCCGGCATTTGACCTCAGACCACCTGTATAGCAACACTTTATCAGGTCAGTTACCTGTTCCAGTTACCGGAACCGGGCCGCCCGCCCGACTGCTCCGTCGGGCGGCTCGACGCAATCGGCTTCGCGAAGAAAGGAGTGAAGTACATGACTGAAGTATGGAAACGCTTAGGTACACAATGACAAACAGTAGTTTTCAGGATGAGTAGGGAGTAACATGCAAAATTACATCAATCGCATGACAAGTCATTTGCATTTATGACAACATTCTTGTTGACCAAGTTTGGTTCCATTAACCTGTCATGAACTTGACCCGACTTGACCTCGGTGACCTAATATGACCTTGAAACTATATAGCATAACGATATACATCAAACAAGTCGCTAGTGTTGCCAAGAACACTTCCCTTTTGCCGATATACGGGAAGCGCATCAACGCCGATTTTTGTGGTCTGGGGCTACGAAATGTTTTGACTTTAACGGTCTCTAACTCGGCAAAAAAAGCCGACGATTTCCGTTTTCTTGCTTTAAACGACGCGCCGGACATTTCTAAGGTGCGCAAAAATGGCGTATATCGACCAGTAAAATTGGTAGTTATGTACAAAAAACGGAGGGGTGGGCGGATTTCGCCACCCCCCCCCCCCTCCAGTGCGCGTGTTAAGGTACAATAACACGCAACATTCATCCCAATGTTAAGATGTGCTCCTTCAGGAATTGTAGCGCATCACACACCACACAAGTTTGTAATTCCTTGCCTCTTCCGGCGGCTACAGGAGGCGGACAAAGCATGTTTCCGATGACGTTTCGGCTAGCAAAACGAACTGTTCATGTATCGTGGACCAATTGTGTGAGTGCAGTTGCGGATACCATCTATAACCTGTGGAGTAGAGATGGTAATCCAGTCAAAACGAAGCGACGCATCGAGAACCGCGTCCATCAATGCTTTCGAAAGTATATCAGCATAAGCAAGACTAGAAAACAGCAAAGAGGTCCTGACAGGCATTCCCTGAGAGATCAGAAGTTTTCAGAGGCAAAGCTCGACATCTGTCACTGTAAGTGCGAAGTGAGGACTGCCACTGCCCAGTGACCATAAGGTGCCACCAGCAGAATTTGATTTCCTGCAGGACCAGCGCGAACCTCGGAGAATGACAATGAGGCGAGTGGACCGTGGGGAAACGCCGCGGCGACAGTTGATCCACAGGTGGCGGAAGATTGAGCAAGAGACGAGAAGATCCGACAGCATGAGGCGGGTCCATCAGTAGTTCAAGCTGGAACTGGAACTTCTTCCTGCCCAAGTGAGACAGGCCATTCTGCCCCAAGTACTGACGTCGACATGGAGAAGACATCCATCTGACTGCAATACTGAATCTGTCACAAATACTGCTATGGCTGCCGATAAATTTGGTGTATCCAACAGCCAATGCCAATGGTTTTCAGATGGACATCGAACGCGTCTCTTCACTTGAGAGCGAACTGATAACAATGATAATAATGTTTCTTGGATGACCCTTTTTTAAAAACAATTCATGAGCTCATGAATTGTTTTTAAAAACAGGGTCATCCCAGAAACACTATTATCATTATTAAAACCCTTTAATATGTCTGAAAGGTTTGAACTGATGACAGTTGAAACAAACAAACACCGACGTGCATCGAAAATAAAAAAAACATCTGGCGTGCAAGGCAGGCTCGAAAAAGATATCTGAAGGAAAAAGAGCAGAAGGTCCAAGGAAAGACAAAATATCTGTCCATTACTTTACGGAAGGAATGATAAAACCATTCAATACTGCACCTCGAAAACCGTCATGGAAGAGAACTATGCTGTCCTCGCCCAGCCAGGCGGGATTATTTGTCACACTTTGCCCCGCAGTCGGGTGGAGCCTCCGACGTGTTCAAGGAACTATCGTCGGTGTTCGAGGAAGTCGGTGCCGAAGTGGTAGCACTATGATACGATGGAACAAACGTCAACACCAGTGTACATAACGGTGCCTTTAGAAGGTTCTGAATTGAAAATGGGAACGCAGTCCAATAGTTTTATTGTCAACTGCACGGAAACGAGCAGAATCATCGCCATCTATCACGAGATGGAGTGTTAACAGGGTCGTATCATGAGATGGAGTGTTAACAGGGTCGCACTGCTTCACGGGACCGTTCGGGGAAGCCGCCGCTGGTTATGTTAACCATAAGCATGTCGCGAACTTTCAGCCCGTCCAGGGAAATGTTCAGAGCGTGTCTTCGAGGTGGTGGCTATACTCGGTGTAACGATGTTAAAGTTAATGCGAACGTGCAAGCCTCTGGAATGCCAACAATGCATCTCAAGACCGCGGGCGGCACGTGCCCGGACGGGCGCACCGATGACGGACTGTCTGAGAATGTGGCCCCGTTCAAAATCACTCCTAATATGTCCCGACGCCGACTCTCGCCCGTCGTCCGCCGCGTGACGTGGTCGCCACCGACCGGGAACCTCCGTGACCCTACGGGTTGCCATGCCGACAGCCCCACCCCCGGCGGTAACTTCGTCTGCACGGAGCCAAAGCCAAGCTCGTCGGTGCACGCGAACGTGACCTGTTGACCCCTCCCGCGCCGCTCCGATGATGGCCGCTGCACAACCGAGCCAATCCCAGCCCGGTTCACTTTTGGGTTGGCGCGTCATGTCGAGCTAACCAATGGGAGCACCGCTTGTACCTAGATGATGTAATTGCGTAGGTAGTACCATGTTTATATATATGTGTGTGCTGAGGAAATAAAAAGAGAAGCCCTTGAGATCGCCAGAGAGAGGGTCCTATAGAGAACGAGCGTTTTTCTTGTCCAGCGAACGTGAACTCAGTCTTCTTCACGTATTAGTTTATTCCGGGGTTTTAAATATCGCAAACGCTTGGTCCAACTAGACTACACACGGTCAGGCAAGAAACTACCCTATATCGGCAATGATCAGATGCTGTTCTACTAGCTGGCTCAGGTGACTCATACAGGCACGGTACCAGGTCACATCGCCACGAGGGCCAACAGCCCTATCAACAATGGAAGTGCGCCAGACCTAAAATCTGATCGACCTCGTGACCTACATTGTTCGCCATTACCTCCCAATGTGGCTTCACATTCGACAGCGGTCCTCGAACCCCGAAGACGCTAAGGACGCCCACCGTAGCATCGAGGTGCTCCGAGATCATTCCAAACACATGCAGGCAGTCGTCCGACCAGTGACTCGCCGCAACGGATACTGGTTTCACCCCGAAGATGTCCTGTTGTTGATGTGTGCGGAGAGTAGCAGGATGGATCGCTAGAAGGCTGTCGAAACGACGACCAAATGTCGCGCTCACGTGAGTGATGATCGAGCGATCAGGCGCGCCCACTCCGTATTCCAAATATTAACTTCAGCGCACAGCATCACTATAAGGTATTCGACTGGTTCACAGTAGCCATTGCCAAACCTCCGCTTACAAAGAAGCTGACAGAGAAAGATAGCCAGCTCAAAACACAGCCGGTGAACGTCAGAGCGTACCACGTCTACACCCAAACTGCAGAGCGCGTCGTACAGGTCACCAGGGCATGTGCGGCCGTATTCGGAGATAAGCAGAGCCACGAGCTCATTTGTGCCAGAATCAAACACTGTTAGTCGCTGTCCATGCTCCAATCCAAGAAAACTGTGGTGTCCCCTGAGCTCTGGTTGCAGTCAACATCATTGCAGGGATTTTTCACTAGCACGCAGTAAATCGGAAGGTGTGTGAAATGTATTATCACTTTGCTTTGCGTGTGACGAGTGATAATTGACGCATTTTTTCACCAGTCATGACGCAGATAATGCTTTCATGCGATACAATAGTGTGATTATGATGTGGGGAATGTAACGACGTGAAATACATAGCTTTGTGTTAGATAATTTAGCGGAGACCCCACTTTATAAAAACTTAGCCGCATACAGTGATCGCTCCACACCTCATCCCAGTGTCCGACAAACGCCCCATCCCAGTGTTCGCCAAACCCCACGCCAATTGTCGGTCAGACGCCCTGCTACAGTGTTCTCTCCACACCTCACCCCGGTGTTCGTCAGACCCACTTCCCCACACCCCAGTGTCCGACAGACACCCCACTAGTGTTCGCCCCACACCTCACCCCAGTGTCCGATAAACACCCCACTCCCGTGTCGTCAGACCCCTCCCCCACACCAAGTGTCCGTCAGACACCCTGCTACAGTGTTCGCCCCACACCTCACTTCAGTGTCCGTCAGACACCCTGCTACAGTGTTCGCCCCACACCTCACTTCAGTGTCCGACACACACCCTGCTACAGTGTTCGCCCCACACCTCACTTCAGTGTCCGACAGACACCCTGCTACAGTGTTCGCCCCACACCTCACTTCAGTGTCCGTCAGACACCCTGCTACAGTGTTCGCCCCACACCTCACTTCAGTGTCCGACACACACCCTGCTACAGTGTTCGCCCCACACCTCACTTCAGTGTCCGTCAGACACCCTGCTACAGTGTTCGCCCCACACCTCACTTCAGTGTCCGTCAGACACCCTGCTACAGTGTTCAACCCACACCTCACTTCAGTGTTCGACAGACACCCTGCTACAGTGTTCGCCCCACACCTCACTTCAGTGTCCGTCAGACACCCAGCTACAGTGTTCGCCCCACACCTCACTTCAGTGTCCGTCAGACACCCTGCTACAGTGTTCGCCCCACACCTCACTTCAGTGTCCGTCAGACACCCTGCTACAGTGTTCGCCCCACACCTCACTTCAGTGTCCGACACACACCCTGCTACAGTGTTCGCCCCACACCTCACTTCAGTGTCCGTCAGACACCCTGCTACAGTGTTCGCCCCACACCTCACTTCAGTGTCCGTCAGACACCCTGCTACAGTGTTCGCCCCACACCTCACTTCAGTGTCCGTCACACACCCTGCTACAGTGTTCGCCCCACACCTCACTTCAGTGTCCGTCAGACACCCTGCTACAGTGTTCGCCCCACACCTCACTTCAGTGTCCGTCAGACACCCTGCTACAGTGTTCGCCCCACACCTCACTTCAGTGTCCGTCAGACACCCTGCTACAGTGTTCGCCCCACACCTCACTTCAGTGTCCGACACACACACCCCATCCTAGTGCTCGTCAGACACCCCACCCTGGGTCCGTCCAGCACCGAAATGTCCATCCCAGAGCTCCACCGTCCAGCCTCCACTGTCCAATTGTGACCCAGAAGTCGGCTGCACGTGAGCGCACCTCCCCGACCATGCGACTCACGTTCTCTTGTCGCCCGGCCGCCATATGCTGTAGTCAGCCGGACCGGCGCCGGTATGCTGCTTGCACGTGAGAATGCGCATGGTGCGCTTGTGTACCATCGCGTTGCGCTCGATGCTGTTGAGACTGTGAGGCGGCAGCGGTTTGTCCAGGAAAACCACCCTGCAGACAGCAGCACACGCGATGATACGTCACCCGTTGGTGTGACCGCATCGCCATGGATAGGTTCTGAGACGGAACGCAACTTAGCATGGCTACAATGGAGTATCATCATATTTTGGCACTGCTGGAGTATGGTAGAGGCGCACTAGTGGAGTATGGTAGAGGCGCACCGGTGGAGGATCGTGGAGGAACATTGAGGGTGTATCACGGAATATTTGGAATGGTGAGTGAAATAGAACAATAGCAATACAAGGAAAATCAAAAGCAAGCATTTTCCGCCAAAGTTAGTACGACTGCCGCCACAGGAGTCCCACCACACCACTGCTGAAATGGAACACACTGGTACGCCAATATACCAAGGTGGGACATATAGTTAGCCATACCACAGTTATAGCAGACAAATACACGTAGCTTCATGAATTGCCATAAACGGGATTGTGAGATCGGCTCTAACTCACCCCGGTGTGGGTTAAAATATCGAGACACGTTGCTGCTGGCAAGAGCGATTGCTTGCAGAAAAAAAAAACTCCAGTATCAACATCACTTGAGCAGATGTTAGTACCGGTGGACGTTGTCGAAAGCCTGATGAACGAAACGGTAGTCGTGAAGTCCCCGCTTCACCACACACCAGCCAACGTCACGTGCGTTCAAAGTGCCGACAGCAGTGCTGCCATAACACGGCGTCATACGACACTTAATGACGTCAAACGACTCGAGCCTGGCCTCGTCAGTCACCAGCCGAGATGGGGCCACCCCGACGTCGCGGGGATCCTCACCAATTCAGCCAATCATGGGTGCGTGCGTGCGTATATGTGCGTAGCTTATCATCTGATGTGGTGTGGTGTGGTGTGTGTGGTGTGTGGTGTGTGGTGTGTGTGTGTGTGTGTGTGTGTGTGTGTGTGTGTGTGTGTGTGTGTGTGTGTGTGTGTGTGTGTGTGTGTGTGTGTGTGTGTGTGTGTGTGTGTGTGTGTGTGTGTGTGTGTGTGTGTGTGTGTGTGTGTGTGTGTGTGTGTGTGTGTGTGTGTGTGTGTGTGTGTGTGTGTGTGTGTGTGTGTGTGTGTGTGTGTGTGTGTGTGTGTGTGTGTGTGTGTGTGTGTGTGTGTGTGTGTGTGTGTGTGTGTGTGTGTGTGTGTGTGTGTGTGTGTGTGTGTGTGTGTGTGTGTGTGTGTGTGTGTGTGTGTGTGTGTGTGTGTGGTGTGTGTGTGGTGTATGTCTGGTATGTGTGTGTGGTGTGTGTGTGGTATGTGTGTGTGTGGTGTGTGTGTGGTATGTGTGTGTGTGGTGTGTGGTATGTGGTATGTGGTGTGTGGTGTTGTGTGGTGTGGTGTGGTGTGGTGTGGTGTGGTGTGGTGTTAGTGTGTTGTGTGTTAGTGTGTGGTGTGGTGTGGTGCGATGTGGTGTTGTGTGGTGTGGTGTGGTGTGGTGTGGTGTGGTGTGGTGTGGTGTGGTGTGTGGGTGGTGTGGTGTGTGGGTGGTGTGGTATGGTATGTGGGTGGTGTGGTGTGGTGTGGTGTGTGGTGTGGTGTGTGGTGTGGTGTGGTGTGTGGTGTGGTGTGGTGTGTGGTGTGGTGTGGTGTGTGGTGTGGTGGTGTGGTAGTGTGGTGGTGTGGTAGTGTGGTGGTGCGGTGTGGTGTGGTGTGGTGTGGTGTGGTGTGGTGTGGTGTGGTGGTGTGGTATGGTGGTGTGGTGCGGTGGTGTGGTGTGGTGGTGTGGTGGTGTGGTGTGGTGTGGTGGTGTGGTGTGGTGTGGTGGTGTGGTGTGTTGGTCCTACCCCTGCAGCCGTGTTGAGCCAGTTGTGTGTGGGCGGTGATCCTCACCGACGTGTGCCGCCCGCCTGACGACAGGCTACCTCCCGCACGGTGACAGGCACCTCCCACTGGCGCTCCCACGGAGACGCATTGTCCAGCAGCGTCTTCAGCACGGACGGCGTCGCCACGAAGCCGAAGTCGAGCGACGACGCCAGTCTGCTGACGTTCGGGTCCGAGCTGACTGCACATCAGGTGACACCGAACACTGTGTCAGGCACATCATGGTGCGGGCAGCACAGACTCAGCGGCTGTGCCAGGTACACCATAGTGCGGGCAGCACAGACTCAGCGGCGTTGCCAGGTACACCATAGTGCGGGCAGCACAGACTCAGCGGCTGTGCCAGGTACACCATGGTGCGGGCGCCAGACTCGGCGGCTGTGCCAGGCACACCATGGTGCGGGCGCCATAGACTCGGCGGCTGTGCCAGGTACACCATGGTGCGGGCAGCACAGACTCAGCGGCTGTGCCAGGTACACCATGGTGCGGGCGCCAGACTCGGCGGCTGTGCCAGGTACACCATGGTGCGGGCGCCATAGACTCGGCGGCTGTGTCAGGTATACCATGGTGCGGGCGCCAGACTCGGCGGCTGTGCCAGATACACCATGGTGCGGGCGCCATAGACTCGGCGGCTGTGCCAGGTACAGCATAGTGCGGGTGCCATAGACTCGGCGGCTGCATCAGGTACACCATGGTTCGGGCGCCATAGACTCAGCGGCTGTGCCAGGTACACAATGGTGCGGGCGCCACAGGCGGTACCAGCAACCGTTTCAGGCGTTCTCTAATGGGGGCGCCACGAGGTGATGTGGTGTAGCGTATGAGCTAGTTTCTGAGGTTGGGTAGGGTTGGCTATAGGTTAGCATGGGGTATATAAATGAGTATTATAGCGTGGTGCGAGGCAGGCTGCAGGGTTGGAAAAGTTTCGTTTAAGCCATCGTGCCAACAATGGCTAAATCAACCAGTGAGCATGCGAACAACAAAAATAATCAGAGCAATATATTTGTGTCTTCATTTCAGTAGGCAAATGATTGATTGATCTTCATTTCCATGCGGCCAAATCTACAACTTTCAATATACCAGGGGCAGTGTTAAAATAATGGTCTTTCGCTGGGTGTGAGATGTCAAAATGACCATAGTAGGATGTTCAAATTCGTCATGGAAACGATGTCGTTTAAAATATCTCATATGTCCTTCAGACTCAATCTTAAGTCAATAGTGTACTTGCAGATACCTTTTCGATTGTTTTGATATATACCTAATTTGGCGATACATATGTGCACGATAGAGGCTAAAAAAACATACTATAAGGTAACATTAGCCCTTTTCACGACGGCCAATAAGCACCGGGATGCAATGTCGATGACTTCGTCTAGTATGAAGGGCATATCATTGAAATATATGTATTTTATCTGTATATATAGAATGTTCAACGAATACAACGAAGAATGGCTCTTAGATGCTCCTGGGTAGTCTCCAAGGTTTCAATTCATCAATAGTTTGTTTCTGGTTTGGAGTTTCTTTAAGTGTCTGCACCACTGAGGAGGCTTTTCTGCATTCCACGTGTGTTTTGCACGCTTTTTTTCTCGCGTGCTTTTTTTTCAATTGCTAAACTTGACATTTTTATATCACTCCTGACGATGGCCCCTGGCCGAAACGTTGAGCAATACAGTATAATCCTTAACGTTACTTTTGATGTCAACTCAGCACCTCCTGGTATATTGAAGGTCGTATGCTTTCTTTACACGCAATGTCTAAAACCCAGGAGCATCTAAGAGCCATTCTTCGTTGTATTAAACAATGTTATAACAGTGGCGACCTCACGGAAGAAATGGCCCAATTTGCAATTTTGCATCAAAAGCTAGGACGTGTGGAAGAACGGATCATCTTCCTCATCAACTGCAGACAGGAAAGGCTCTACCCCAGATTCATAGTCTCCAAGGTTTCAATTCATCAATAGTTTGTTTCTGGTTTGGAGTTTCTTTAAGTGTCTGCACCACTGAGGAGGCTTTTCTGCATTCCACGTGTCTTTTGCACGCTTTTTTTCTCGCGTGCTTTTTTTCAATTGCTAAACTTGACATTTTTATATCACTCCTGACGATGGCCCCTGGCCGAAACGTTGAGCAATAAAGTATAATCCTTAACGTTACTTTTGATGTCAACTCAGCACCTCCTGGTATATTGAAGGTCGTATGCTTTCTTTACACGCAATGTCTAAAACCCAGGAGCATCTAAGAGCCATTCTTCGTTGTATTAAACGAAATACATCATTTCCAGATGCCACGATTCCCTCTTGACGCTCCCGAAAATATTAAATTCTCTCCACTTCACAAGCGGGTTGTTTACAGTTGTGATGGCATCCGCTGTACCGCACCATACGTGGCTCCGTTTTTAAATGTTGCTGTACTCCTACCTGAATAACCCCTACTGTGGGGGGAGGGCAATTGATCCTTGTCTTTTAATATCACACACGCAAGAAAGAACAAAGCATGAATTGTTTACCGCACCCAAAAAACCGCAATACATCCAAAATATGCGCATCTGAGACAAACTTGTTTATTGGCTCGCCTGACATATTTCAGCCGTAAATGATGCAATCAGAGCACAAATAATGACGTCATATTTTGAAACGTGGATTATGATTCGTCCCAGCTATCATAAAGGGCCAATCACTTACTGCAGTTGAAGATGGCTGGCGATATTGATCAGAGCGGTCGAGTGCTCGGAAAATTTCGCATTTGAAGACCGCTGAATTCGACAAACAGCTGTTGTCATCGAGTTTACTTCCGAAGTAAGGCTCGCTTGGTCTGACTTCCAGATTTCCGACTAGATGACGTCCCAGGCGCGGATGTGGGTGTACATTTTCAGGGTTTGTGCATAAACGAGCTGTTACTAGTCCAAAAACTTGTCTTATTAGGTAACTGAACATACTCTGTTTATTGATATCATAAATTGGTCCAATCTACCGACTAAAAGCTTTCAGATCAACGTAATTAGTATGCCCTGACCCCGCCATTGGGATGTCATGACGATTACTTCCTGCTAGTGCACGCGTGAAACCGCCTATTGACATTGACATTGACAGTGACAAGACATTATGAGCTAATCCCTTTACCTGAAATAACGTACGACACGAACATCTCGCAACTTACGAGATGTTCGTGTATTGAGATCTGTGATGGTAAGCGTGGGCATGATACTTGTGAACAATATACGGATATAAATGAGACATGGGGACTTCATCAACACAGATCAAGGAGGACGATGTTGATACTTCTTTGGAAAGGGTGTCGATTCAGTGTTCAGTGAAAGTGGTATACTCCACCCTAATTCACGATTAATATATCATTGAACAGGGGGCACGGCAGGTCACGAGGTCTTTGATCAAAATGATATTAAATTAAAGACATTATGCAGACAATGTATTTCTGTAACATCTGAATTCAAAATCGCACCGATTTTGCAGTTACGATGTTTTATGATGGAGACACGAACAATGAAAAACACCCCTGTTACCTGTAGGATGACTTCTCAAGAATACTAAGGTTATGATGCATAAACCGCTGCCCTGCTGGAGCTCAAATTTGCACAACTGGACTCGGAGCCTAAGACAACCCAATAAGCTCATTTTCGTTCACATGTAAACATTGGGCCGTCAAATTGTAATTTTGCCGGTCGATTTGTCGTGGAATGCAAGCAATGGAAGTAGTGGAATGCTACTTCATCAGCTGTCTTCTCTCCAACTCATCAATTTCACAAAACGAAGCCTTGGCAAACACTTCTTTCCTTTCTTACAAACTACCCAGAAATCGATGTTAACGAGAAGCAAGAAATAAATGGAGGGGGATGACGATAGCAGGATTCACAGTATAAAAGGAAAAGCATCTCTCACGTACGAACAAATTTGTCACCGACACTCAACACATAAAGCCATGTCAAACACATCAGGCAAGTGGTGTAAGTTGAGGTGCTCACCTGGCGTTTTATACAAGTAGGTGCCGTCTTGGTGCTTGTAGCCAACATCCTTTTGTCGCGGATAGCATCTAGACGTGGGGAAGAACGACTCTAAAAAGGACATCTGCTTCTTGAGGTCGATACTTTTCGTCATGTCGGGAATGACCATCACAGGAGTGGTGCCCAGCTCCAGCGGCTGACCGAGCGGAACAAAGTCCAGCGGTGCCACCTCAGTCGGTGCTAGTGCAACCAGCTTCACTTCCTTGTAATGCGCAGGATAGTCCCTCACGCACCGGCCCTTCATCTGCCGCCGGGAAGACAAGATATTCCAACACAACCGCGACCGCAGCACGACGCTTCACAGGCGCACAGCACGAGAGCAGACGAATCGCACGTTCAGTGTAGCGGCCCATTACAGATCAGTGCAATCCAAGTACCGTGCAGTTATTTTGGTCAGGCTTGCATACGAGGCAACGCCCCCCCCCACACACACACCCGTCCCCCAAGATTTCGAAACTTTACCAACCGATTATCACGCAAAGTAGTACAAATGCATACTCATATCGGAATATATCTATCCACATCTTCAAAATTTCAAGGAACGACACGGACGGACTGAGGAACCCGGAAAGCTGGAGGATTTTAAACTTGCCTCTGCCCTCTAAAATCTAAACTATCGCTCAAATTTGTGTTATTTTGATTTTGAAACGAATTTGTTATTTAGATTTTGAAACTAATTTGTCACCAAATTGGTTTCAAAAGTCTACTCTGCCACTTAGGCATGAAACAACTTTAGGTGAGTGCACAGGCCCAGTGAGGACGACAAAACTGAGGATTTTGAGCTGTCCGCCTACCATTTAGCTACATGTGGGGATAACTGCCAATCAGACTGCCCCCGTTGTAGCTCAGATGACTCTGTGTGGTCTCAGCTATGAAATTCTGACTTACCATAATACGACGTTAAAGCAGCAAAGTCGAATTATGGTGCTTGAAAAGGGGAATTTTCGGTATGCTATATTTTCATTGGGAAAAGTGGTAAAGTTCTATTGAGCGCTACATTTCGCTCTTGATGCGAACTTCACTTCCTCATGTCTCAAAACGAACAGAGGTGGATATAAAGAATGAAAATAGTGCACATATGCTGCGCGCTTGGTCTCCGCCAGATTACCAAAAGGATCAGAGAGGGTTGGAAAAGCGCCCATATCGTTAATTTTTGGCATCTAGAACATCATCCTCTCCGAGAAATTACCCGCACATTTTTCGCACCACAGATTAAATGGAGCTGTTACAAGACTGCAAGCATATTGCTTCTTGATAAAATGTTCGAAACATACCGGGGGAACAAAAACTATATTGTGTGAGAAATACAAAGAAAATGGTCCTCTCCGAATTAAATACCATCGAAAGAAAAAATAACGAAACAAAACTACGCTAAAAATGTTAGATTCCAAACCATAATTCCAACTTTCCCAGAATGCGCATCTCTCCTGATTGAACAGGTTCTGAATTTGATTCAATGACGTGTATTATTTTCCATGTGTACTTATGTTGCATAACTGCATATCAGTGAAAGTGCACTTGGCAGGTAGAACGATATTTTTTTAGAATCAACAGTGTGAACAATGTATTTTAAGATATCGCTATAATTATGATTACATAGCTGGAACATGTTTAAGTTAGGGCAAAACGTCTTGCAATAAATGACTATGATCAGTGATCTGATTTTCCCACTGAATGAAGAAGCAAAGCGAGCAGTAAGGGAAACGAAATGAACACAAAAGAAACCAATGCAAATATGCGGTCAGCTTTAATGGAAATATATAACTATATATATATATATACACACATATATATATATATATATATATTATATATATATATATATATATATATATATATATATATATATATATATGTACTAGTTAAGATAGAATTACAAATTGTTAAAACACAGAACAATGGGAGCATAGCTTTATTCACAACGTTTCGGCTCACGCCTTTCTCAAGCTATGAACAATTTACAGGCATGGGGGTATTTAGCACTTGTCGTCTTTTTCTTCTTTTGTTTTCTCTTTTTTTCAGTTCTCATCTTCTTTTTTTCCCTTTACTTTTTCCCCTCTCTCTTCCTTCCCAATTCGAACACAGGTTGACACAGATTGATGTCTCGTGACCTGTGTTCGAATTGGGAAGGAAGAGAGGGGGGAAAAAGTAAAGGAAAAAGAAGAAGAGGAGAACTGAAAAAAGAAGAAAACAAAAGAAGAAAAGACGACAAGTGCTAAATACCCCCATGCCTGTAAATTGTTCAAAGCTTGAGAAAGGCGTGAGCCGAAACGTTGTGAATAAAGCTATGCTCCCATTGTTCTGTGTTTTAACATATATATATATATATATATATATATTGCCTAACGGTTTAATATTGCTATATAAATTGGTAATAGTTTCGTAAGAATAACACAAGACACTTCCTCAGATAGCTTCCTCCATCCGTGTCCTGAAACGTTGGGCCACAACTTTCCAGAATGTCTAAAACAGATCGTAAAATAAATACTGGAGTGTCACAGCTGGAGCCCCAGCAGTTCGAAATGGTAAGCGAGAAACCTTGGCAAAGGAAAAGAAATACTCCTCCAATCATCTTCCACCGCACGGGAACATGACAATTATCCATACCATTACCATGGTTTTTACCCGGAACACTATCCAGAATACTTCAAGCACATGCCATGAAAAGGCATCGGCTATTCACGTTGATAATATAAAGACCAAGATTATGTATCCCATTAAACTAATCTAGCTGATGAGTGAGTTCTCCGATGCTAATCGTTCCAGTTTCTCGGAAAAAAAACAACAACAATAATGCACTAATAAGCAATGACAATTATTACTGACGATTGAAGTGGCCCAGTGAGATGACTTACCAGTCATCATGTGAAAGGAATTACTGCCAGTTACCCCATGAGTACCCAATCCCGCCTCATTATACAGACCATACACCACATGTTTGCTTGTTGCAATGTGTGTGACATGGTCAAATACTGTGCATGCCTTCCACTGACCGGCAGCCGATTTGAGCGCACGTTTGTTTGTTTGTTTATTTGGGTGGTTCTGGACGCACTTTATGCACGATCATGGCTCATGGCGCCGCCCACACTGTGAGCCCACGTTCAGACTGAAGAGTCTCAGGGAGTTTCGGCGATAAAGGACACGGTGATAAAGGGCAGGTCATTGGGGGACCGAGAACAGCATGCATTTGGTTGCAACGATGGTAGAATATAAACAAGGCTCCTAAACTTTCTGAAGGTGAGGTGCAAAAGTTAATTGCTAAATAAAGAAAACAATGACTTTCGTCAGCAAGTTGAATCGCTACAAGGTGTTCAAGGCATCCAACAACCTCCTCAAGCAGTTTAAACCTTCTCAACTCAATAATACAACACAAAATGACAAAGAACGTGAAGCTTCCTGGTTCTCGATGCTCGAGATTACCAACGAACGTTTTTTCTTTAAAAAAAAAAAAAAATGTAATCCGAGTTCTTGTTGGGGTGGATTTATGAACCAGGGTCCTATTGTTAAGCAGAGCTTGTTGCGTGAACCCTGGCCCCACCACCCGATCCATTAATTCCAGTTCAACGGAAGAATTTTGACCGAAAGCTTAACGTGCCGTCAATGCATCGGCACGGCCGCCCGGTAGCTCGTCCCCGGCCTTATCGGGCCAGCTGCCAACTGACCCTCCCAGCCGGGGGCTAAATGCGAGCGCGCGAAGCGACTCGAACCCTGCGTTGCCAGGACAGGGGAGACCAGAGCAGGCCAGCGCTCTAACCAACTGAGCTACCGGGGCGGATGGGTACTGATGAAGCAGGCCATACCATGGTAAGGTTTGCCATACCACCCTCAACTTCAGATCATGGTAAGGTTTGCCGAGCTTGACGTTAGAGATCCCGAGACAAGACCGAATTGGATACAACTGATGGGACAAAATTGAAGTGTCTGCTGGAAGCCAAACACCCAGGCTTTGACCAAGCAACATTTATTGGTCTGTACGAAGCATGTCTTTTAATGAGTCAACGGCTCATATCAAAAGCCTCGCGTATTACCCGTCTGAGCACTCGTATCTACATCCACCGATATCTTTGCCACACCATAATGGACTGGGTAACGTATTTCGGTGTGACCTTAAGTCGGTCCGACGTACCCAGCCCGCCACATTTGGCGCCACATTTGGCGCCGAATGGCGCGAACTCACCAGCATACGCCTGTGCATGTAGCCCCTGGCATGACCGTCAATAAAGTTGTAGCGCATCAGCTGTGATTTGTTTACTTGTCGGACGAAGCTGAAGAACTCCTCTTGTTCAACACGCATCTTTTCAACCAAAGCCTGGGGAGACACCATGCGTAAGCATTCGTCAACACATGGTCTGGGTTCGATGCCGGATTGTTGATTGTCAATACTTGTGCAAGCCCACTGTAAGCAAGAGGATGCTTCCATGACGAAGGCACAGGATAACGCCTGAAAGAAAATGACTGATATTCGTGGGTGGAGTTTTGGTGTTAACAGGTTGGCCGAGGAAATTCAGAGCCTTGGCTGAGGCTAACAGGTTAACTTGGGCGGTTCAGCTGAGCATCACATATATCTCGTTGTGCTTAGTTGAACTTAGTGTGAATAGGCATATGGTGCTGCACAGAAAAGCACCGCCCACAAACTTCACCAGCGTGTAAAAGCCACATCTGCTTAATACAAATATATCCGAGGCCTGACATCGTGCTGTTATTGTCGGCCACTTGCAGCCGAACTTCAAGCACATTGGCAATGTTTGCCCCGTCTTAACCACTAGAAGGCCAAACTAGTTTTATCTAGCTGGCTTAAACAGCAGCTTTGATATACTAGCACTATCCGTTAGTGGGAACTCCACAGCATTGCCATGTTCCATTACAGAATCAATCTTTTTTATTAATGGCCTGCTTCATCAGTACCCATCGAGAGCTTTTGCTGATGTCGAGTTTTAGTTAGCTGGTCCTATTTTCCAGTAGGGAGTGCTTGATTGGTTGTACATGCGTGTTTGTACACCTTGTTTCGGGGCTTCCTATTCACTTCTCGTGCCAGATCTCCCATCGTCATTGGCGTGGGATCCCAAAATGATGGAAACGGACTTGCTTGGAACAACAAAATACGCAAGTCAACGACCATCAGCTATATGTCCAGACCTCTTGGTTAATTGGGCTTAGGGGCGCATCGACTGCGATGGTCATTCAGCGCTATGTCCAGACCTCTTTCTAGATGATGCCCACTGTTTGTTTTCAGTATCCATGAGCCAAATCTTGTGAACTGAGCAACATCTCATTGTACCAACTATGTTGCGGAAAATATTCTTACCACCTGCGCAAATGCTGTCAAGGTATGCAAACTGCATCTTGTCCAGAGTTGGCAAACTTTATCCATCTGGCGCTTGTATCAGTCAGGATAAGCCACGTTATATTAGATTACGATACGTTGGTCTATCTGGGACAAAACTGGTGTTACCGTTTTTCCGTTTGACTTGCTTTGTAGTGAAAAGCAGATACAACTGAAGATATTGGAAGTAATTTGACACCAACTATGTCGATCAGGCAATCAGTCCATGATGGGTTTTCCAATGATGCCACTGACAACACTACCCATACTTTACCTGGTAATTTTACTGGAATAAAAATAATTTTCGTAGGTGCCGAAATTAGAACAAGCGATCCCATTAAACTAAGAGAATCACCACCTTTAGGTTACTGCGTCTCCCAGGGGCCATAACTATGCAGCCGCTTAACCTACAACGCTCCACTATCAAGTTACTCCGTCTCCGCAAACTCACCATCAGCTTTCTGACTTCGCCGGCCTGCTCCGAATTCGGGTCTGTTGGGATGCCGGTCGCCCAGTACTTCACCATCTGGTCGACAACAAACTGTTGCTGCTCCTTCTGCCAGGACGAGAAGTGCGGGAACGGCACAGGCCGCCAGAATTTGGGCACCCACAGCTGCTGCTGCTGCTGGCTCTCGGCCATCTGACGGAACACGTCAACAGTCTCACCCACCACCTGCTGGAACACGGAGCGGTCTCACCCGCCATCTGACGGAACACGTCAACAGTCTCACCAACCACCTGCTGGAACACGGAGCGGTCTCACCCGCCATCTGACGGAACACGTCAACAGTTTCACCCACCACCTGCTGGAACACGGAGCGGTCTCACCCGCCATCTGACGGAACACGTCAACAGTCTCACCCACCACCTGCTGGAACACAGAGCGGTCTCACCAGCCATCTGACGGAACACGTCAACAGTCTCACCCACCACCTGCTGGAACACGGAGCGGTCTCACCCACCGGTCACCATATAGCGGTCGTAAGAATGACAATGCCCGCAAAAATACTCATGTTACGCAAATGGTAGAGAGGTAGAGTTTATTTTGAGCCCTTGCATGGGCCCAAAATAAACATCAGCAGCGTAAATAGAACACCAGAAATAACGGCGTGAATAACAAACTAGTACTACACCTGCAAACACATTACTAGACACAGCTATGGGCCGTGATACTATTATAAATTTGTAATTTTCATCCAGTTTTATTGAAAAGTTTTACCAATAGTCCTGTTTCCAACAGCATACTCAAATCGGTCTGCATCTCGCGTCCAATGGAAAACAACTGCTCCACAGTACTCACCCTGTTGCTGAGATCCACGAGGTCTCGCTTCATTTCCTCGACCTCATTTCGTTCGGCATCATACTGGTGACGTATCTGGGCGATTTGCTCGTCGTACAGCGGCAGGCCGTGCTCCACGTCCTCCGCGTCATCCCACTTCTCGGCTCCCGACAACAGACGGTGCACGTATGACTGAGTCTCCAGGGCCTCCTCGGACAGGAACGGCCCACGGAACTGGAAAATCTTGACGTCCCTGAGGAAAAATGGCCGTGTTTTCTTTCAGCTGGGCCATACAATATGCAGAGAATGTATCACAAGTGAGGGCGAAGCCCAAACTAATCTGCTGTCATATTCATACAAGGAGTTAATACGAATAGTTCAACCTCAAACGGATACAACCAAACCGTTCAACTTTTAAAACTTAACTTTTAAGCTTTGCATTTTACATTTCAAGAAGAATGTATTTTGCTACATGACCTCATATACTGGTTTCATCAATAAAAACTATGCCTACTAAGTAAATTCTGATTTTTACGAACTCATCCACAGGCATACGTCGTACCTTTGCGCAGAAATCGTAGTTCTTGCCTTTTTTGTCGTTGCTGTGGCTATGTGATCCAACATTCACTTGAGGTATTCTCAAACCATGTATTCTCACTGGTGGCTCAAAGACCAAGAGACAAGGTCGATTAACCGCAGATGACGTGTTTGGTCAAAACGCGTCCTACAACAATAATACGACTTACATTCGAATTAGCCAACCATTTTTACCATTAGCAACTCAAAAGTGATTTGCATGCTTAAACAAATCATTATATATCACATTTCGTATGAACCCAGGGCATGACCTGGCTTGGCTCACTAGCCATGGAGATTACCAGGCTGAATAGAAGTCCACAGATTTGCACAAGCCTGTGTATTCGGCTTCTGGCCACGGCAATGGAAAGGCACAACCTCTTCAAAATCAATACGAAGGAGTGTCAGAAAATTTGAAACCATTGATTCTCAATAGCGTGATCTGCTTCAAAACAATCTTGGTCATTTTCCTTTAGACACATTGAGCTTTATCTTTTGTGTATCATTGCCTGCTATAAACGGTTGCTATTAGGTTGCATATGAAAAAGGCTGTATATATAAATAAAATAGGTGACACTGAGGCACCCACAAGAAGTAGAATGTGTGTGGCAAACAAAAGTGGCTTTCAGGATTATCTCCAGTCAGCTTAGCACAACAAAATAATGCAAATTGGTCTTAGGCAATCTAGACACAGTACCTTCCTTTCATCTCACTTGATGATTGCTTGCTTTGTCACACACCAACATTAAAAAATAGCAGGGTAATCAGCCAAGTGATATATAAGTAATATGCAATGCACAAGCAGCATATTACTTACAGCATATAGCATGCAATTATATTGCATGCATTTGTGGTAAAACTTCGATTTGGCACAGAGGACACATTAAAAAAAGCAATGGCAACTTACCAAGTTACTGCTGCCATGGTTCCTTCTTCAAGACTTGTATCTGAAACATTATTTTAAAAAATTCATGGGTTTGATATGCTACATCATTATCATATACAGTATGGAACTGGGAGGCATTGGTAGGCCCATAGTGAGCGGTTGCAGGTTGTATGCGTTTTAATCTGTCTGCACATGATCCTTTTGGATGCGTGTCCATGTACATTTTCCTAGCTTGCCGAAAAGAGATTTGTTTGGAACAATTTAGTTCGGTCATTTCCCTCTCCGTCACCTGTGCTGGACAGGCTCTGTCATAGACAGTGTGCGGGCCTGCCCCTGGCCGCAGGTCACACACAACACTTGCTTCGAGACATAATCTCCACCGGTGTGTTCCTCCGAGACACAATCTCCACCGGTGTGTTCCACCGAGCCACATCTACCAAAGATTGGTGGACCACGGCGATACTGCGTATTGTGTCCATATCGCAGACAACGGAGTCATCGCACAGGGGTTGGAACAAAAACTCGGACCTTCACCTTCACGCATCCAACGTATACCGAGCCGGGGATGTCTGTCGAGTTAAAAGTCAAGATAATGCTGTTTATACATTGTAGGTCGCTCCCGCTCCTCACCTGCATTATGCGTGCATCGATGACACCATGGTAAGACCATGGTAGGTAATTTCAGCATCAGAAACAGCTCTCAAGTCAAAGCAGTTTATAATACTTTTTGAAACATGTTTTGTCTTGTGGGGCTCAGCTAAAATAGACATGCATTTCGCCTACTTCCATGATCTAGGAAGCCGTATTTAAACTCGGTTAAACCCAAGGCTCTCCTAGCGTCCTCAGCGCTTCGAAATTCCATCATCTCTCAACTTCTCGCATCTGGTTACGTCGCCAAGCTGGTCACACCCGCGCTTCCGTTAAAATGGTGAAAGTGCAGACTTCTTCTCAGGGTCGGTCGACCTGAGGTCTAGAACTCGTAGTGACGACGGCCCGGAATCTGAACCGATGTCTGTACTCCGACTATGGGGAGCGGTATTGATCGCAGGGCGCGAAGGGAGGCATGCAGAGCAGTACGCCTATGCAGGTATCGGATCTGTGGTACGTCTTCCGATAGATGAGCCGTTGTACTGGTCCTTGCTGGGACGCCCAGGTTGGATTTTGCTTGGAAGAATCCATGGAAGTGTTTTATTTCGGTTATGCTTGATATTCCACCATCAAGGGGCCCTACTAGGGGACAACTGCTGTCGTGACAGCATGACGCCAAACATCCGCGGAACTATACGGGGAAGGGCGCGCCTTCGCACGATCGGGAGAGAGAGAGAGAGAGAGAGAGAGAGAGAGAGAGAGAGAGAGAGAGAGAGAGAGAGAGACAGAGACAGAGACAGAGACAGAGACAGAGACAGAGACAGAGACAGAGACAGAGACAGAGACAGAGACAGAGACAGAGACAGAGACAGAGACAGAGACAGAGACAGAGACAGAGACAGAGACAGAGACAGAGACAGAGACAGAGACAGAGACAGAGACAGAGACAGAGACAGAGACAGAGACAGAGACAGAGACAGAGACAGAGACAGAGACAGAGACAGAGACAGAGACAGAGACAGAGACAGAGACAGAGACAGAGACAGAGACAGAGACAGAGACAGAGACAGAGACAGAGACAGAGACAGAGACAGAGACAGAGACAGAGACAGAGACAGAGAGAGAGAGAGAGAGAGAGAGAGAGAGAGAGAGAGAGAGAGAGAGAGAGAGAGAGAGAGAGAGAGAGAGAGAGAGAGAGAGAGAGAGAGAGAGAGAGAGAGAGAGAGCGAGGGAGAGAGCGAGAGAGAGAGCGAGAGAGCGAGAGAGAGCGAGAGAAAGAGCGAGAGAGAGAGCGAGAGCAAGAGAGAGAGAGAGCGAGAGAGAGAGAGCGAGAGCGAGAGAGAGCGAGAGAGAGCGAGAGCGAGAGAGAGACTCACCACTCCGACCGCGCAACAGCGCCGCCCACCCCTTGACCACAGACGGTCGGGCCGGTAAACACCTGGAAAAAAAAACATCCCAAGGTGACCTGCCACTTGACCCGTGTGGGGACCTACAGGCCCGCCCGCCCTCTGGGATATCAGGACCAAATAAGTGCATTGGGCCCCTGTCACAACTGGCACCGTGAAGCGTGGGACCTAAACCACCAGGACCCAGTCAACCCCGGGGGACGGGCCGAGGGGGCGCCAGCACCACGATAAAAAACTGAGCAGACGAATAGACCGGGGAAGCTGGCCTACCTGCTCGTGACAAGGGATGGGTTGTTGTTGGATAAAGGACATATAAAGAGATGCTGACACAAGGTGGGCACTGGAATTTGAATAGAGAGATGGTCAATGGAGACTATGTGAGCCCCCTGAAACACCTCCATGCTTACACACCCCTTGTTGGGGTGTTAAGCCGAGGGAGCGCCATTTCTTAAGTCAGCTGAGTAACGATGGCTGACCCACTACAGGGTATTTTTTTAATTTGTATGTAAGAATGCACAAAGTCACTGCGAGGCGGCAGCAACGGCCAGCCAGCGCCTTATCGCCAGTCAGGTGACAGGGACTGCATGGACGGAATCTGTACCTGCCCACTTAATTATGTAAGGAATGTGACCATATCATACATATCTTATCACACCATTTTCAAATGTAAGCACATGGAATTGCTGTATACTTTTACATAGTGTGCCATTTTCCATTCAGGATGTTCTCTGTTGCATGTATTGGCAGGAATTTTATCACATACAGCTGCAGGTGGCATTTTGCATGTCTGTGAAGGTGCATATTCCCTGATGCTAAATTATGCTGCCATCTCCTGACTTGAAAAAGCTCAAAGTGCACCACAACCCTGCTCAACATATTTTCCTCAACTCCATAACTCACCATTCATTTTTGCATCAGCTTGATGAGCTCCTATCCTTCCTGCCAGTATGCTTTTGTAAAGCAAAATCCTCGGACATACTTCCAGTACCTTCTTCATATTTATCATGGCCCTTGTATTCTGTACATCTCCCTGTATCATATCTACAACAAGCTCACCCAATGCATGGTTCTTAAAATCTCCACCGAAAAACATGAAGCAGAATTTGCATTACCAGAATGTTCTGGAAGATGAGTAAGGCTGAAGATGAGTCAGGGTTGGCACCAGGGATGCACTGGATCAAAGACTGCAATCTGGCTCGATATCAGATCTGCTGGATAGGAGTAAAATGTCTGACCTGATACTGGAAAGCTGCTTTGAAATTTATATTTCCATATATTTTGGGGGACAAACAAATTGATGGCTGGAAATCACCATAATAGTTTCATTCACTGCACTTGATGCATTTTTCTCAAAGGGTCAGTGCACAGTATTGTGGTTCTTATTTGCACAACTTATTTTCTTAGAATAGTGCATGGATGATCCACCTAAAGGTTGCCCCTTGGGCTGAAAACAATGTGCAAAAAGTTTAATTGAAAATAACAATATTTAGGGTTCGCTCAATGGCTGAAATATTAACACATTGCTAATTATGTTAATTACTAATCATGGTAATATATAGGTCAAATATTCATTATTTATAGAATCACCAGCAATCATGTTTGTGTTGGTATCGATGACTGCCAACTGGTAGCTGGTAGGTGCAGCTGATTGAGGCATACATTTCATTCAGATAGTGCAGTATTGCAGGTATGCAGTGACTATACATGTATAAACAGAGTTAGTTAGTTATTAAGGCTTTAGGGTGCATCAGCTTCATTGGCCATGAAGCATCCGTGTATAAACAGAGATTGATGCCAAACATCTACATGCTGTTGCATGCTAAAATCAGTAACACCTCCCTTATCTCTCTTCTGGCCTTGTCCACACACACACGCACGCATGCTCGCACGCACGCACACACGCATTGCGGCAAACGATGGGTGCAGGCATTCCTACATCGCTGCCCAAGTACTCTACCGACACAAACACTAAGCAACACAAACTAGTAACTAACACTAAGCAGGCACAGCACTGGCACATGCCTCACACATGATGTCTGCGACAGCTTTTTCATCATCAAAGTCATCCAGCAGGTAGGCATAGTATCCCTCACATACTGCAATGAGCACTAGATGTGAACAGTTGTGTGGCACGTGCCACATTCAACCGAAGTCCTGCATAGTGAACATGCCGATAGCAGCCCTCTGCCGGCCGGGGGGGGGCGTGGTGGAATGTCCGCTCATGCCGAGATGCAGCGTACACCCAGCCGACATGTAACTGACGTAGGGCCGACGTCGGGAAGATGTCAGGCTGCTGTTGGGACAATAGCGGCTCGATGTCGGCTGGGGAGTGAAATATCGGACGACGGCCCTACATTGGCTGGTCGCTATTTATTTTCCGAATCCAACCAGACATATTGTGATATTCCAGGTTAGTTCGCCGATGTTTGGGCAAGAGCGGCCCGATGTCGGCATGCCGCTTACGAGATGCCGAGCTCGCCCCGACACATGCCGACGGCGGGCCGACATCGGCATGTTTGCTGGGTGTCCACCCAGGTGTCGTGTTCTTGGCGCCAGCTGGCTGACCATATGACGCAAATACACTATACGTCCTTCCGAGTGCTGTGCGTGCCGATGTGCACCGGGTAGTGTGCGGGGATGGTGATGCACAAGGGCAGCCGTCTGACGCTCGACGGACTGGGCCGGCGGGACACAGCTGTTACTCGACCACGCCTTTGGTACGGCTGGCGGCCGCGACCTGCTGGCGTGCCTCCTGCCCCCTCTGCTGCCCATGATCATGGCACCAGATGGGAGCCGAGGTACAGGCTGGAAGGTGTTCTGTTCTCTCCTTCCCACTCAGCACATTGTTTTGCTGGCATGAACAAGCGTGAGGCAGAGGCCTCCTCCATTTTGTCCTACTGTTTGAGCCATGCAGGATGCTGAGGACATAGTATGAATGACATGGCTGTTAGTTAGTTAGTTATTATGGCTTTAGGGTGCATCGACTACATCGGTCATGTAGCGCCCCCATCTGTCTCGTGGCTAGTAGCGTCGGGCGTCGCCAGCTGGTCGCCAGTCTTAGTTCAAGCTCAGTCTGCTGCAAGCAGCGGGCTGTAGCCCCTCCCCTTCCCCTTATGGAAAGGTGGTGCCCCTCTGGCCAGGAAGCATCCATCCAGGAAGGCCAGTATGCATCCTCCCCACCCTATGCTCAACAGATGTGTTAGCCACAAACGTATCTGTCAGATAAAAATTATCCCCTTGGGGACAAAAGTGCCCCTTCAGTATGTCTCAGTGTACCCCTCCCCCAATTAGCGAGGTTTTCTGCTGAAGGCACCTCCGAGGAAATGTGCCCCTCCCCAATGATAATCACTGGATCCGCCCCTGCCAGGTGTAACCTTAAAAATGCTTAAATCATGGGATAATGCTAATTAAGCCCGTGTTCAGAATTCAGCGCACTCGTTTTAGCAGGCGGATACACGTGCCGTATTACGAACACCACTGTTCGGTTCGGGGAACACACCGAAATTCGCCTGTGCTGTTTGCCGAACGCTTTTCTAACCCGATAAAGACGGTGTTTAATATATTTCAGCCAAATAAAACATGGTCCCGCGCAATCATAAGACTACACTGTAGCTGTTGTGTACAAGTTATTAGTATCCGCTGAGAAATACCAGTGTAATTGCAAAAAATATCGGAGGTCACTTACTTACGATTTTCTTAAGCCGACTACTCTCGGAAGGGGTGGGTCTACTCTGTTGCCCAGGGATGTTGCCGTGCCCATGCTCCGAAACTACCGAACCAAATTTCATGAAACCATCACCAATCCATGCAGCATAGTCGATTTACTTCGGACTTCACAATATGGTGACCTTGACCTTGACCTAAGGTCGCAAAATAAGTACATCTTTATTGGAAATAATTGCGGTGCCAATGCTCCTAAACTACTCAACTGAATTTCATGAAACCTTCACCAATCGACGTGACATGGTCGATATACTTGGGACTTTTGAATATGGTGACCTTGGCGTTAGGTCAAGGTGACTAAAAAAGCACAAAACAATTTTTAAGACTTTTTACCACGCCCATACTCCGAAACTACTAGATATAATTTCATGAAACCTTCGCCAATCGACGTGACGCGATCGATATACGTAGGGCTTTGAATATGGTGACCTTGACTTTAGGCAAAGGTCACCAAGATACACAAAATCATTTTCGAGGCTATTTGCCACGCTTATACTCCGAAAGTGCTGAACCGAATTTGACAAAACATTCAGTAATCGACGTGAAATGGCCGATATACTCGCAACGTTTCAATATGGTGACCTTGACCTTAGGTCAAGGTCATACAAAATGCATAAAACTCTTTTTAACAGTTGTTGCGCCGCCCATGCTCCGAAACTACGCAACCAAATTTCATGAAACCTTCACCAATCGACGTGACGTAGTCGATATACTTGGCAATTTTCAATATAGTGACCTTGGCCTTAGGTCAAGGTCATCAAAAGTGCATAAACCTCATTTTAAGGGTTGCTGCGCCGCCCATGCTCCGAAAGTACGCAACCGAATTTCATAAAACCTTCACCAATCGAGGGGACATCGTCGATATACTTATGACTTATTAATATGGTGACCTTGGCCTTAGGTCAAGGTCATGAAAAGTCATAAAACACCTTTTAAGGAGTTTTATGCACTTAAAACATCCCTTAAAATGAGTTTATGCACTTTTGATGATCTTGACCTAAGGCCAAGGTCACCATGTTGAATTCCGAAGTATATCGACCATGTCACGTCGATTGGTGAAGGTTTCATGAAATTTGTTTGCGCACTTTCGGAGCATGGGCGGCGCAACAAACCTTAAAAGGAGTTTATGCACTTTTGATGATCTTGACTTAAGGCCAAGGTCACCATATTGAAAAGTCCCAAGTATATCGACCCCGTCGCGTCGATTGGTGAAGGTTTTATGAAATTTGGTTGCGTAGTTTCGGAGCATGGGCGGCGCAACAACCCTAAAAAAAGAGTTTTATGCATTGTTGATGACCTTGACCTGAGGTCAAGGTCACCATTTTGAACCGTTTCGAGTATATCGGCCATTCCACGTCGATTAGTGAGTGTTTCATCAAATTCGGTTCAGTACTTTCGGAGTATAGGCGTGGCAAATAGCCTCAAAATTGATTTTGTGTATTTTCGTGACTTTGACCTAAAGTCAAGGTCACCATATTGAAAGCCCCTACGCATATCGATCACGTTACGTCGATTAGCGAATGTTTTATGTAATTATATTTAGTGGTTTCGGAGTATGGGCGTGGTAAAAAGTCCTTAAAATTGTTTTGTGCTTTTTTAGTGACCTTGACCTAAAGCCAAGGTCACCATATTCGAAAGTCCCAAGTATATCAACCATGTTACGTCGATTAGTGAACGTTTCATGAAATTCGGTTCAGTAGTTTAGGAGCATGGGCACCGCAATTATTGCCAATAAAGATGCACTTATTTTTCGACCTTAGGTCAAGGTCAAGGTCACCATATTGTAAAGTCCCAAGTAAATCGACTATGCTGCATCGATTGGTGATGGTTTCATGAAATTATGTTGAGTCGTTTAGGAGCATGGGCACCCCAACGTTTTAAAAATGGATTCAAAATGGCCGCTCCAAGTTTAAGGGGTAATTTAATAGCTTTACGTATCGGTGAGAGTCAGCATATTCAAGAGTCCCACGGAAATCGACCCCATTGCATCGATTGGTGAAGGTTTGATGAAATTCGATTCGGTAGTTTCGGAGCATGGGCACGGCAACAACCCTGGGCAACAGAGTAGACCCACCTTCTCGGAACCCTGAAAATGGCATCCGCGGTGTTCGCTAGCTCGGTACGGTGCCTCCCATTGGCCAAATACCAGACTTAACCAATGACGTATATCGGAACATGAGATGTTAAAATAACGAGATGATTGTACCTGGCTGTACGTCCTTGTATTCGGATTATTAAAAATTTGTTGCTTCGTCGCGCTTGATGGCGGTGCGACTGGTTTTAACATTTTAGTTGTATTCAACAATGGAAGAGCAAAAAGAAGAGGAACAACTGGATCCCCGTGTTCAGGTATTCTTAAATGTGTTTCCGTGGAGCTTTTCCTATTAATTAAGCCTCTTTCTCACCGTTGGTTGGCTCACCAAATTCTCGAGTTTAGCTTCACCTTAAGATGAGTTACCTACGTGACCAATCAAGAGGATCACATCTAGAGGTTCGTTAGTCCAATAGGTCAGATAAAAATAATCTTATCAGATGGCAGTGCAGGAAGCAGGAACTGGAATGCGTACCTTGAGAAGAATTTAAATGTTGTGAATTTAAATGCTAGACTAGGGTCACTACAACTGGAGGTAAGTTTGCAGTTCAAGGTAATTTATTATTTCTTGAAATTAATTTTTTAATGCAATGTTTATGAATGTGCTGAACATGTGGTCACTCATTTCCTCTGCAAATGTGTACTTTTCAGTTGGGAGGAAAAATAACACCCAAAAGTGGCTTGGAGTTGGAATACAGCATAGAAAGTAATGGGTAAATTTTTGCTGAAAACGAGTGGTCGCATCTTCCAAATCATGTTCATAAATATAGTATGTTCGGGGGGGGTATCTGAACACGTTCTGTTTCCTGAACACCAGAGTGGGAAACTTACTTTCCGGGTTGGGAGTCGGAGTGCATACCGATTTCTTCCGGAGTACATTTTCATGGACATTATTTTTTTGTATGCATGGAATCTGTTTATCAGTAAACGACCAGAAAACTTAAATCAGTACCTACATAATATGCATAAGTAATATCATTCTCATTTTTGGTCAAATAAAATGCCAAAACATACGAACAAAGAAGTGAACAATGGATGGCACCGCCCGGCAGTGACCCGTAATAATCAGCACTGTTTCGTTTCTTATAACTCACAGGAGAAATGCGTTTTCCTTTCACTGTTGGTCTCAGTACAAGGCTAGCCATATGAAAAACAAACAAAAATACTTCACACTTCACCCTCAGCTAAGAGCGCATACCTACCTACGCAGCCAATTTCCCACGTAATACGAACACAACTCTGCTACCGCACACGCCACAGTTGGATGTGATCAAAGCAAAGGATCAGTCAAGGTCTTGTGTTTACTGTTAACTTGTGTGGACACTGTTAACCATGTGTTCAAAGTTGCTAATGGTTATGACGTCATATACAAAATACCTTGCATTGATTGGTTGACAGACAGATTTCAGAACAGAAAATGCTAACGCAGCCAATTCTGATCGGTGGCCTCCGGAGACGTCTCTTAAAACTGTCAAAGTTTCCCACTATAGGGTGGCAGAAACACAGGTATTCCGAGACGGGGCTCCAGAGCCGGAGAACAGTGTTCTCAGTGCGCATGCGCATCATCTTGCAAGTTGCTGTTGGCGCGTTGTTGTTGGCAATTCCGGTGGTTGAGATTGATGGAGTGTGTGAAGCTGTGGTCCGGCTGCTGACTGCTACAAAAAGTGATTAGTTTAAGTGGTGACCGTAAGTGGAATAACCAGCGTTTTTTTGGGTGTCGTTCTGTGTTTGTTTTTATTGATATCTTTGTTCCCACATTTGTGTCGGAGTACATGTGAAGCCCATTCTATCCAGTATGAACCCGGAGTGCAAAAATGTTTTCAGAGATAAAATCTCTTAAGAAGTGCCTTAATTCCCACCCTGCTGAACACCTACCTTTGGATGTCTCCCACATCATGTTCAGTGCATAAATAACAAAAAGATGGTGGTATTCATAAATGATGGACCTGTCTACCAAAATATGAAGGTCTAATCGCATAGTTCTACCTATTCTTTGTGTACCGAGCTTGCGAAGTTCACAGGCACCATTTTAGGCTTCCAAGAGCAGTTGGCTTAAGGAAACCACAAGAAAGTGACTTTCAATATTTTTTTTGCAATTACACCAGCAAGTTCCTTTTTTAACTTCTAATTTACAACAAAAGTCTAAGCTAACCCAACTTAGCCAGACCTAACCCCTTTGTATGCTTCATGGAGGTAAAATGTGTGTAAAACTTGCCTCATGGTTACCTTTAGACTTAAGCTGCATTAATACCCAAGTAGGTAGGTAGGTAGGTAGGTACCTGGGGGAAGAGTGGCATCCAAACATGTTGTTTCCTGAACACCTACCTGCACATCTCCCATGTCATGTTTGCCACATCAATAACAAAAAGATGGTGTGTGTGTGTGATTAGGGTTTTAGGGCGCATCAACCATGGTAGATCATTCAGCATCCAACAAAAAGGTGGAGGCATTCATAAACAATCAATCTTCTCTACCAAAATACAAAGTTCCTGTAGCACAGTGGTACAGATTCTTTGTGTACAGATCTACTGAAGCCCACTGGTGCAATGTTCAGCTTCTGAAGGTCAGCTTAAGAAAACCTTAAGGAAGTTACTTCTAATATTTTTGCAATTACACTGGTATTTTTAGCAGCTACTAGTAACTTGTACAACAGCTACAGTGAAGCCTTGTGATTGTGTGGAATCAGGTTTATTGGGCTCAATTGTATTAAACACCATCTGTATTGGGTTGCACTTTATTGGGTGTTCAGCAAACAACACAGACACTTTTCTGCATGTTCCCAGAGCTGAACAGCTGTTTTTGGTATATAGCACATGTATTTGCACCTGTTAAAACAAGTGCGCTAAATTCTGAACTTGGGCTTAATAAGCATTTTAAGCCCACAATGTTGCACTTGGCAGGGAGGGATCCAGTAATTATAATTTAAGAAGGGGCACATTTCCTTGGAGCAGATCCTTCAGGATAAAAATTTGCTAAATGTGGGAGCTGTTTGCTGGAGCATACTGAAGGGGCACATTTTCATCCCAAAGGGGCACATTTGTATCTGAGATGTGTTTGTGGCTAACAAATATGTTGAGTATATGGCAGGGTGGGAATTAAGGCACTTCTTAAGAGATTTCATCTCTGAAAACAATTTTGCACTCCAGGTTCATACTGGATAGGATGGGCTTCACATGTACTCCGACACAAATGTGGGAACAAAGATATCAATAAAAACAAACAGAACGAAACCCAAAAAAAAAACGCTGGCTATTCCACTTACGGGGACCACTCAAACTAACTACTTTTTGTGGCAGTCAGCAGCCAGACCCCAGCTTCATACACTCCATCAATCTCAACCACCGGAATTGGCACCAACAACGTGCCAACAGCAACTTGCAAGATGATGTGCATGGGCACTGAGTACACCATTCTCCGGCTCTGGAGCCTCGTCTCGGAAAACCTGTGTTCCTGCCACCCATATAGTGGGAAAGTTTGACAGTTTCAAGAGACGTCCTCCGGAGTCCCGGAGGCCACCGATCAGAATTGGCTGCATTAGCGTTTTCTGTTCCGAAATATGTCTGTCAACCAATCAATGCAAGGTAGTTTTAATATGACATCATAACCATTAGCAACTTTGAACACATGTTTAACAGTGTCATACTGCATACACAAGACCTTGACTAATCCTTTGCTTTGATCACATCCAACTGTGGCATGTGTGGTGCTCCTGTGAGTTATGAGAGACGAAACAGTGCTGATTATTACAAGCCACTGCTGGGCGGTGCCATCAATTGTTCACTTCTTTGTTCCTATGTTTTGACATTTGATTTGATGAAAAATGAGAATGCATATTACATATGCATATTATGCAGGTACTGATTACATAGTTTTTTCCCATTCATTACTGTTAAACATATTCCATGTATAAAAAAATAATGTCCATGAAAATGTACTCCCCACCATATACATGGTGGGGAGGATGCACCCAAGTCTTCCTGAAAGGACACTTTTCCTGGCTGTGAGGCACCACCTTTCCATGAGGGGAGGGAAGGTGCTGCAGCTCACTGCTTCTGGCAGGCTGAGCTTGAGCTATGACTGGTGACCAGCTGGCGACGCCTGATGCCACTAGCCATGAGCCAGGTCACAGTGATGTCCTTCATCTGCTGTTATCAGCACCCTGCACAGCTCAAACAGTGGACAAAAACAGAGGTGGCCTTTGCCTAGCACTTGTTTGTGCTAGCAAAACAGTGTAAGCTGAGTGAGAAGGTGAGAACAGAACACCTTCCAGTATGCTTCTTGGCACCCATCTGGTGTCATTATCATGCGCAACAGAGGTGGCAGGAGACACGCCAGTGAGGTCGTGGCTGCCAGCTGTCCCGAAGGCATGGTCAAGTAGCAGTGGTGTCCTCGCCGGCCCAGTCGGCCAAGCGTCGGACGGCTGCTGATTGCTGGTCAGCACCTTTCCTGCCCACTTCCCAGCACACATTGGCACACAGCACTCAGGAAAAAATGCTGATTGGATTTGCGCCAAATGTGCATCCAGCTGGTGCCAATATCATGACATCAGGGTGGACACCCAGTGAACATGCGGATGTTGGCCCGGCGTCACATGTGTCAGGTGAGCTCGGTAACTCGTAAGTGGCATGCTGACATCTGGTAGGTCTCGGTCCAACATTGGCAGGCTAACCTGGAATATCAACATATGTCAGGCTGGGTTTGGCATATCGATAGCAACCAGCTGACATTGGGCCGCTGTCCAATATTTAATTTTGCAGCTGACAGCGAGCCGCTATCGTCCCACCAGCAACCGACATCTTCCCGACGAACGGCCCAAGTGGGCTGGGTGTCGGCTGCATTTCGGCACAAGCGGACATTCCACTCCCCAGCTGACAGATGGCTGCTATTGGCATGTTCACTGAGCAGGGCTTGGATCGAATGTAACAAGTGCCCCACAGCTGTCCATATCCAGTGCGCATTGTTGTATGTGAAGGATACTATGCTAACCTGCTGGATGATGATGGTGATGATGAAGAAGCCATCACAGACATTGTGTGTGAGGCATGTGCCGGTGTTGTCCCTGTTTAGTGTTAGCTGTTAGTTAGTGTTTGTGTCAGTGGAGGACTTGAGCAGCGATGTCGGAATGTCTGTGCACATCGTTCGCCGCAGACTGTGCCGCCTTCGCTGATCATCGCCGCTGTGTTCTTGCGTGGAGATGGGCAGTTGAACCCTCCCCCAGTGTCCCAGAGCCTTTGGGTGACATTGCTCGTGAACATGACAGGGACTGATTCAGAGGGGGGGGCACTGGAGGCGTTTGTCTCCTCCCATGGAAAGGTGGCACGCATCCGGCCGGGATATTCCTGGAATGCTTGGCTGCACCCCCACTTGCTGAACGGATTTTTCAGCAGAAGTTGCTTCTTTTAGAGGAAAAGGTGGCCTTTTGAGATTGAAAGACGCTAGAGTACGCCTCCCCTTGCTCAATGAATTTTTCAGCCGAAGGTGCTCCTCCGAGGGAATGTGCCCTCCACATGATAAATCCTGGATCCACGCCTGAAATATGGAACGTTTTGAGTTGGGTTTTGGTTCTATTTCAAGCATTGAAGATACTCGTTCGTGCCGAGGCTCTGCGGTGAAATTATGACTGCAGAGCTAGGTCCATTGGTGATGTGGGGCCAGCAGGGTCAGCATAGGGACAACCAAGCTCATCTCCAATAATATGGCAGCAACGTGTAATGACCAATGCCTGTGGTTGTCCCTCCCCCACAATCAGGGATGGATACACGATTTTCCCCCAGACACCCAATTTATTAATATCTGTAGTGGCGCCCCTGCGAATTAGTTAGTATTAGAAATGAGTGCCCCTCCAGACGATTGCCTCCTATAAATTTACTGGACCTTCCCCTCCCCCACCAGGAAATTTCCACTGGGGGGGGGGGCCTGTTCCAAGTATTGGCCGAGTGACAAGTACATATCAAGTGACCATTCTGACTATTTGGTCAGATCAGGTACACCTTCTTCAAGAAAAAAGACAATCACTATCGGACGTTGAATGCACTTCTCATATCTGCCCCTGCTGAGCTCATTAATTAATAAATGTGTCACAGCTTGTGATCACAAGTTTTCCAGAAATATAAAAATGAGCTTAGTCATGAAATAGACATCACTATAGGAGATACCTTTGATTCATTAAAGTGTTTGGGAAACAATCCACGTAGTGTTCGCAATCCAGCATACCCACATTTTTCCTGTTCGGAATACAACACACCACTGTGGAAAAATGTCTGAAATTTGCTCTTTGCAAGTGGTTAGAGGATTTTCATAAAAATGTTAGACAAATATGGACAGCTTGTTCATTTCTGTGTTCTCTAAACATTGAGCAATTACTGGTTTGGCCATACAGAAGCAGCAGTAAAGTCATTCATTGCATGATGTCTTAAGTGTTTGGATACCCCCCACCCTCTTCCCCTACCTGGCTAGTTAGTAGCAGAGTGGGGAACTTGCTTTTAAGGTTCTGAGTCAGAGTGCACTTTTCCTCGGAGCCGGAGTGCGCTCTTGCGGGGATACCGAAACTCCCTTCGCTGCATGGTCAAGGTGGTTTCAAACTTCCTGATATTTATAGCATCAATACTCTACTGGGATTGTACATCAATACTAGCAACAATACTCTACAGCGATTGGTCGACGCCTAGATTTCCGATGTCGCTACTCTTCGCCCGCGACCAATCGGCGTGAGAGATTGGCGACGCTATATGACTCAACGGTCGACGTGTCGTAAAAACCAATAACCAACCAACAACCTAGATTTCCGAACATAAAATAACTACAGCGACTCACCCAGCACATGTCAAGTCCAGCGGCAAGGTCGTGCACCTGCGCACTGGTAAAACTAATTGTGCAAATGTTATCCGACTCTAGAGGTCGTCTCTAAAATTCATCGGTTTTTGCCTACTGTGTGATTGGCCTGAAAGCAAGTTTCTAGAGATGTCGGGCCAGAGCCTGAGCTGGCGGAGAACGTCTTACACAGTGAGCAGGTGCACGGTCTTGCAAGCGGTCTTGGCGCATTGTCGTGGGCATTTCCGGTGGTTGAGCTTGAGTGGTGTGTTTGGCTGTGTGCTTGATAATATGAAAATGGCTAGTTTAAGTGGTAACCATAAGTAGAATAACCTGTCCCTTGGCAGATGTTCTCTTGTGTTTGTTTTTAGTGATATTTGTGTTCATTGTACATGTTTGTGTTGGGGTACATGTGAAGCCATCCTATCCAGTATGAACCCAGAGTGCAAACGCGTTTTGAGAGATGAAATCTCTGAAGAAGTGATAAATATTTGCCATGCAAGATTGATCCAACACCTTCCTCATACAGCTTAGCAAGGTCAAATACAAGGTTATATATATATATCTATCTATATGTCTGTCTGTCTGTCTGTCTGTCTGTCTGTCTGTCTGTCTGTCTGTCTGTCTGTCTGTCTGTCTGTCTGTCTGTCTGTCTGTCTGTCTGTCTGTCTGTCTGTCTGTCTGTCTGTCTGTCTGTCTGTCTGTCTGTCTGTCTGTCTGTCTGTCTGTCTGTCTGTCTGTCTGTCTGTCTGTCTGTCTGTCTGTCTGTCTGTCTGTCTGTCTGTCTGTCTGTCTGTCTGTCTGTCTGTCTGTCTGTCTGTCTGTCTGTCTGTCTGTCTGTCTGTCTGTCTGTCTGTCTGTCTGTCTGTCTGTCTGTCTGTCTGTCTGTCTGTCTGTCTGTCTGTCTGTCTGTCTGTCTGTCTGTCTGTCTGTCTGTCTGTATGTCTGTATGTATGTCTGTATGTCTGTATGTCTGTCTGTCTGTCTGTCTGTCTGTCTGTCTGTCTGTCTGTCTGTCTGTCTGTCTGTCTGTCTGTCTGTCTGTCTGTCTGTCTGTCTGTCTGTCTGTCTGTCTGTCTGTCTGTCTGTCTGTCTGTCTGTCTGTCTGTCTGTCTGTCTGCATGTCTGTCTGCATGTCTGTCTGCTTGTCTGTCTGCTTGTCTGTCTGTCTGTCTGCCTGTCTGCATGTCTGTCTGTCTGTCTGTCTGTCTGTCTGTCTGTCTGTCTGTCTGTCTGCATGTCTGTATGTCTGTCTGTCTGTCTGTCTGTCTGTCTGTCTGTCTGTCTGTCTGTCTGTGGTAGATGGATAGATGGATATATAAATATGTATCATGTTCATTAATCCTCTTGATTGTTGTTGATTTTTGCATTGATCACAATTCTGAGCTATCCATTCCTTTGTTTTGACATGTTCAAAATGCTTCAGATTGAGCTGGAACGTCTGAATGCCTCTTCAGAAGATATCAACAAACTGGAGAACAAACTTGAGGTAATGTATTGCTCCATCTGCATTGTGATGAATATATCCAGACAGCTCACATAAATTGCATGTAATCCTTGCATTGCATTTAATCCACTTGTCTGATTCCACTTGGGATTGATATGAAAGCAAAAACTAAGCATGTGTTCAGTATCAATTACGGGTTGAAGCCCAAACTTTCATGGAGTGTTTATTTGCACGTTGTTGTTTTACCTGTGTCATGACGAGCCAAACGGTCACTGGTCACTAGGCACAGACCCACTCGCCTGAGCATTATGGTCAAGCAGCCACTGATCATTAGATGCGGATCATTATCTGTGTCATGGTGAGCCACAGCCACTGCCCATTAGACACGGACCCTTATCTGTGTCATGGTGGGCCAATCAGCCACTGGCCATTAGACACAGATCATTATCTGTGTTATAGGGGGCCAATCAGCCACTGGCCATTAGACACAGATCATTATCTGTGTTATGGGGGGCCAATCAGCCACTGGCCATTAGACACAGATCATTATCTGTGTCGCGGTGGGCCAGTCAGCCACTGGCCACTAGACACAGACCCTTAGGTATATCATGGTGGGCCGATCAACTACTGGCCATTAGACACAGATAATTATCTGTGTCATGGTGGGCCAATCAGCCACTGGCCATTAGACGCAGACCTACCCGTCTCTGTTGGCTTCCACGAGCGAGACACGTTTGCTTGTTGTCAGGAGGCCAATGGTCTGTTCCGGAGCACTCTCAGTGACTCGACAGCCAACCTGAAGCTGCTGTCCCGTCGCCTCGGCGCCACCGTCGAGAAGGCTCGCCCCTTCTACGAGGCGCGCGAGGCGGCTCGCCGTACCCAAATCGAGTGTCAGCGCGCAGCAGTTCAGTTCCAGCGGGCCAGCGGTGAGTGGCGCTGTTGTTGAGCCGGCAGTGAGTTGCTGTCGAGTTCCAACGGGACAGCGGTGTCCGGTTGGTGAGTGGGTCAGCGGTGAGTGGCGCTGTCCAGTTCCGGTATGCAGGTGGTGAGTGGTGTCCAGTGCTGGTGGGCAGGCAGTGAGCGGGGCTGTCCAGTTCCGGTATGCAGGTGGTGAGTGGGGTGTCCAGTGCTGGTGGGCAGGCAGTGAGTGGCGCTGTCCAGTTCCGGTATGCAGGTGGTGAGTGGTGTCCAGTGCCGGTGGGCAGGTGGTGAGTGGTGTCCAGTGCTGGTGGGCAGGCAGTGAGCGGGGCTGCCCAGTGCCGGTGGGCAGGTGGTGAGTGGTGTCCAGTGCTAGTGGGCAGGCAGTGAGCGGGGCTGTCCAGTTATAGTGCGTACCTGGAGGGTGGAATGAGAAGCTCAGTGATGATCTGGGCCACCTCGCCGGCCGGGTCCGTCACGTGACCAGTCATTGTCTCTCGGTCAAATCTGGCCCAACATTCATTTCAGTGTCCGCGACCTCACAACTAATCATGTGTGCGTAGCTGGTGAAGAAAATGACGCATGGCTGACAGAATGGGTATCTTGGTGAAATCATGTTGCTCACTCAGAAATTGTGACGTGACTTCTGTGACCTGACTTCGCCAGTGCTGCACCAGAACGCGCGCGAGACGATCCAGCTGGCCGAGCAGCGTTTTCTGCCGCGGCGCGGCCAGCACGTCGAGTTCGACTTCGACAACGCCTGGCAGGAGATGCTCAACCACGCCACCATGAAGCTGCTCGAGGCCGAGCGGCTCAAGACCAGCAGTGAACAGGAGCACTTTCGCCGTGCAAACAACTTTGCCAACGCGCAGAAGAAGGTGCCCTGGTGTGCAGCAGGTGGTGGGTGTGGTTAAAGTGCGGGTATGATTAGGAATCGAGCCAGGGTTCTCAATTGTATACAGTTTGGTGAAAATTGACACCTAGTAGCTTCGGTTGATGCGCCCCTAAACCCCAATAATATTACCAAAACATAACATACCCTTTTCTTACATCGCTTTCGATATCTTTTCGACATATTTATACGGAGCTACTCGTCACGTGTTCAAGCGCCAAAATGTCACTATTGATAATAATTACTATGAATATCGATAGAAAATACATACAGAAACATCCCTCAGAATTCCACACTAAATACGCTATATAACCTGTGCAGTCGATGCGCCCCTAAACCACAATAACTCCACACTAAATGCATATGAAATATCGCCATAATGGTTTCCATTCACGTCTCAAACCAACCCGAGAGCTGTTCTGGTGCCAAAGGCTCCTATAGACCAGACCAAACCCCTTTGCACCATAACCGTATAATGTCCAGCTACTCATGTTAGTCAGCTGACTTTGTAGACAAACACATTCCAATTTGTTTAGTGATTGCCATCTAGAGAAAATGAAGTGAAACAGAACTGAACTGAGTGATGTGGAAATTCAGGCATGTGCTTTCGGTAAGCATGTGCCTTCGTTTTACTGCCTAAAATAACAAAATTGAAATGGAATAGCAGAAAGTTGCATTCCGCTTCAATTCATGGTATTCTGCACCTCTTTGGGGTTTTCTTTCACCTATAAGTTAGCTACGAAGTTAGGTGCCATTTCCCTAACTAGCACCTATCTTCGTAGCTAACTCATAGGTGAAAGAAAACCCCAGAGAGGTGCATAATACCATGAATTGGAACGGTATGAAACGGTCTGCCATTCCATTTCATTTTTTCTCGTTATTTTGGGCAGCAAAACGATGCAGACTTTGAAGTTTAATCACACATAAATGCATGGTAGTGATGAGCAATAAACGCGAAACACACCGTGCATTCGATTCATCATATTACAAGTAATTATTTCACAGAAAATTTCACAAATTATCTAAACAGAACGATAAATCAATGTACTTCACGACGACACTTGACACTTGGTGTCGTCTCCACTGGATCGAGGTGGTGTAAGAAGCCAATATCTACAGGGTGCAAATTTGGCCCGGCCGACCGTATCGAATTATTCTGTATTGGTGTATGGCAATTTCGCATAACTTGGAAGCTCTCATTCTGCATTTATAAACCTTTCCAATGGCTGTATTTTCGTCCAGTAACTATATGATGTACCCAGTAAGCCCTTGTAATTTAGTGGCCGGAACCGGGATGCAACCCAACCATAGCCGTTTAAAGACCATGCAGAATGACTCAACTGGCTGCACGACGCCCTGGAAAGCAATGAGTCGTCAATGTGTTGGTATTGGCACGGGTTTTATTGCCGGCCTTATGGGTAGGTGGGGTTACCTTCCATCCAATGTTCATATAGCCGTGCCTGTGTGAAATGGAGAGTGGTTGGGTCGGTACGGAGGCGAATCCAGGAGAGTTCGTGGGGCGGACCGCATTTCCTTCCTCAGAGGGGCGCCTTCGGCGGCAAAAAATATCGTTGAGCGGGGGCAGGGGTACACTCGAGCATCCTGAGCGTAGCCTTTCGTCTGAAATGATCGCCTTTGGCTCAGTAATCCGTTGAGCGGGGAGGGGGAATGGTCGAGTGCACTTGCCTTCCTGAAGGGGTGCTCTTCCCGGCCGTGGGGGAGCCACGGTTCCATGGGAGAGGGGAGTGCATATGCCCCTAGTGTCCCCTCCTTCCCTCTTGTAGCCGCCCATGGATAGACAAGGATCCTGTTTTGCTGAGGAATTTTAACCCATGGTTGTTGATTTAGGCAGGTAATTTTAAGGGCGGACCCAGCCGGTCTGATCGGTCGGAGGGAGGGACTTCCGATAAGCCTTCAAATGTTTCCCGTTAAACTCTCCAAACCAGGGCACTAGGGATCCCCACTTTTTAAAAAATAATGTTTTTAAAACATCAATTTACATTGTTCTTCCCGTTCGTATGACCCTTTTAAGGAATCTCAACAATTTTTAGAATATTCTAGCCATAACTATTATGGCTAGAAACTTGGAAGATTTGGATGCCGTTTGATGCTAGACTTAACTGCAGAGAGCAGCCACCAGCATGCAAATTGTGGGTAAGCGAAGAACTATGATAGATATCGACGTGCGACTGACTCCATTTGTTTTATAATAATGCAGGTCACATATTTATATCTAGGGATATATCCGATGTGTTTGTATCCATTTGGCCTTAAGTGCATATGACATTACACATTTTGCAAATGTTAGCAAATTTTATCATTTTACAACAGTTTCGTTGGTATAATTTATCTGTTCGTCAGATTTCATTCAAATGTCTCTGGATGGATTATAAAAACACCATTTGCAACATTCGGTTTATTATGATTCAGTCACCATATGTCGGTGGAGACCGATCACCAGAGGCAGCGTGTCTCATCGAGCTCCGTCGGCAGCCGCTCCTATGACGCCATGCCGTACCGCTGCAGCTGAAAAAGCTGGAGCACTCGCTGGATCGACCCATCGTGCGCGCGCGGCCCTACTTCGAGCAGCGTGAAGTGTTCCAGCAGGAGCTGATGCGGCAGAAGGCGGCGCTGCAGCAGTTGCAGCGATCCGTCACCACGACAAAGGCACGCTACTCGGCGTCACTGCGCGAGCTGGAGCACATCTCTGAGCAGATCCACGAGCAGCGTCGACTCAGGTCAGTGCCTAGGGTGGTCTGACTGACCCTGATCCGAATCAGGTCAGGTCACACGTAAACATACATCAGCTGCCTGGGGTGGTCTGGACTGGCCCCTGGTCCGTCCGACCGGCCGGCAGTACAATGACGCACGGGCAGTGGGGACGTGAGGCCCTGTCAGGTCGGGTCACACTTCAGGATAGGCCAGCTGGCCTTGGTCGCCGGGCATGGCTGAGACTACGGGTGTCAGTCGGGGGGGGAGGGGGGAGGTGAGGCCCTTTCAGGTCGGGTCACACGTCAGGATAATGGGTGGCTGAGACTACGGGTGTCAGTCGGGTGCCAGTGGGGACGTGAGGCCCTGTCAGGTCGGGTCACACGTCAGGATAGGCCAGCTGCCGGGCATGGCTGAGACTACGGGTGTCAGTCGGGTGCCAGTGGGGACGTGAGGCCCTGTCAGGTCGGCCCGTGGCTAGACTACGGGTGTCAGCGGTCAGGGACTGAGGCCCCTTTAGGTTGGGTCACACGGTAAGATACGTCAGCTGCCGGGCATGGCTGAGACTACGGGTGTCAGTCGGGTGCCAGTGGGGACGTGAGGCCCTGTCAGGTCGGATCACACGTCAGGATACGTCAGCTGCCTGGGTGGCTGAGACTACGGGTGCCAGTCGACACAGGAATTCAGCGGCATCCGGCTCTAATGTCGCGCGGGAGGATAGCAGCGTAGTGACGAACAGATAAACGAGTCTCGGCAGGAGGCATGTCCTCCGCGAGATTTGCGCATTTTTCTTCCTTCAAATGATAAATAATCGCAGTTGGATATAAACAATGGTGCTCCCGTTTCCAAATTGTATGCGCCAGAGATAGAGCGTTTGTTAATGTGTACGGTTATTTTATCACGTGCTTTCCAAGTTATAAATATGATTCAATTGGAGCTTTTTTGAAAGGAGGTTTGGAAAGGTACAAGACATTCTGCGCTTCTCTGGCGTTACTATTCCATCGTAGAAATGTGTGTGAAGCACGGCGGTGGTTAATTTTGATGAAGGAATTATTAATTATCTTTCTAAATGTGCTTTGTATAAATGTCCCGTTATGGTGAATGGACGATATATAACCTTTGCAGTCGATGCGCCCCTAAACTAACTAACTAACTCGTTATGGTGACTTGGACCGAACAGAACTTGCATTCAAATTTGGGATAGTTAATTAATTTCGGCACTGCTCACTGGTCCATCAGCTAGCTTTAGATATTTTGCTGCAGAAAATCCTTCCAATCCCTTGGCCATCGTTAGGTTTCCTTTCTAATAGTTACCGAGGTAGGGTTCTGAACCATAATCCTTAAATTGTCCCCCGCATGCGCTGCTCATCGGAAATAATTACGCTTGTCTTGTCGACGTCTTGTCATAAAAGGAAACGAATATATTTTGTATTGGTGGATAGCTGCATTTTTTTTTACGTTGGGTAAGGTTTTTTTTTTGTTATAGTGAAAAATCAGCCAAAAATGTCAAAGCCTGTGCCGTCGAAATATTCGTACATATGAGGAGATGAAGTTAAACTGAAGCTTGCAAGGCAAAACTTCTTGGCAACGTTTTGATCACTCCACCTACATTATAGAATTGCCAAGAAGATGAGCCTGGTTATGTTTGTATGTCAATACCAACTTGATACATGTCTTGGATGGCAGTTCAGGAGGTCCAAATTTTAGATGCTCGTCTCACAATCGAAAGATTGTGGGTTCGAATCTCACCTGTCGCTACTCTTCGCCCGCGACCAATCGGTGTGAGAGATTGGCGACGCTATATGACTCAACGGTCGACGTGTCGTAAAACCAATAACCAACCAAGGAGGTCCAAATTACCGTGGTGGAATGGCGAAACAAGCTGTTACGAATGGTCAGTTTCTATTTTAGTCTCGGGACATGGGTCTGGGTGGAGCTGGTGACGTCACAGCTGGTGGAGCTGGTGACGTCACAGTTGTCGGTGGGTGGAATTTGCGGATTGACGGTGTGCTTACCGGAGGTAACGGCTGCAGCGCGTGGGCGCCCCCATGGTCTAGGGGTAAGATGCTCGTCTCACAATCGAAAGGTTGTGGGTTCGAGTCTCACCTGTCGCTACTCTTCGCCCGCGACCAATCGGCGTGAGAGATTGGCGACGCTACATGACTCTACGGTCGACGTGTCGTAAAACCAATAACCAACCAACCAACCTGTCTGCCGCAGAGACCTGGAGTCGGACCTGGTCCCCATTGACCTGGACACGTGCGACCTGGGGAGTGTTTCTGGCGTTGCCGAGTCGGCCACCAGCGACTATCAGGAGGACTTCAAACTCAGTCAGGTTGGTCGCCGGACGTGTTCAAACTCGGGGTTCTCTGCAGGCCTACACTCAGTCATGTTTCGTGGGCTACCATAATACTTCACATACAGTCAGGTGGACTACCAGATGAATCCAAGCTCAGAAAGGTGGGTGGTGGTGGCGGTTGTGACCTTACGACGCACTCATCAGCTGAGGCCATAGGACGTCGCCTGCCTCTCACTCTGACAGGAAGGACGGGCGCCGCGGGGAATCGAACCCCGTACCTCTGGCTTGCCAGACGCTCAGCTTAACCACTGAGCTACTGGAAAGGTGGGTAATCAGAAGAGTTTAGGAACCTGGTCAAATGGGTCGTGAAAGGTTTGAAAAAGTAGTCCAGGAAAGAGCAAGCCCGAGGAAGTTCGATTGCAGGGACTTGTCAGGTGTATGGAAATTGGCCAAGTGGGTTGCTTGATGGTGTTGAGCTACTATATGTCCAATGATGATACTATGGTGTTGAGCTACTATATGTCTGATGACCACGTTGGTCCAGTGGGAATAACCAGTACTTATGGATGGCACGGGGCGGCGGCACGATGCTTCTGAGGCAGCTTTCCCATCCACTGCAATTTATGGCGTGGGAAGCTGCCAAAGCGCCTTATATTGCCAAGACGCCCCTGTCATTTGAGCGCGCCTCAGAAGCACTGTTTTACGCTGTTGCGGAATATGTGTTGTCACATCGCGTCTCTCGTCTCAGGAGCAGCAATACTGGACAGAGATGCGGGAGCAGATCGAGGCGCTGTCGGCAGTGTTGCCCGGCTCGAACACTCCGAGTGCCGGACACCCGCCAGGTGCCGCAGGCGACATCGAGTCGCCACCGGCGGAGGAGTTGAGCGCGGCGCACCTGATAGCGCACCGTCGCACCCGCTCGGACGCGTCGCGGTTGGACCGGCGGCGGGACGGCGAGTCGCGTCGGCACGTCCTCTCGGGGCCCGACGGCGGCGACGTGGAGCAGGCGGTGGTCCGGCTGGAGTCGGTCCAGCCGGACACCGCCGCGGCGCAGTGTGGGTCGGCGGCCGAGAGCGCCCAGTCGCCGTCCGGGGCTGGTGCGGCTCCGGTCCAGTCTGGGGAGCCTGCGACCGAACCTGGACAAGGTGCTGTACATGATGTGGTTGTGGTGCAGCCCGAATCACGTGCGGACTGGTCTGAGACACAAGCAGCCCAGTCTGATGCAGTCGCCCAGTCTGAGGAGTCTGTGACTCAGTCTGAAGAACCTGTGGTCCAGTGTGAGGAGTCTGTGGTCCGGTCTGAGGAGCCTGTAGTCAAGTCTGAGGAGCCTGTTGTCCAGTCTGAGGAACCTGTGGTCCAGTTTGAGGAACCTGTGGTCCAGTCTGAAGAGCCTGTTGTCCAGTTTGAGGAGCCTGTTATCCAGTCTGAGGAACCTGTGGTCCAGTCTGAGGAGCCTGTTGTCCAGTCTGAGGAACCTGTTGTCCAGTCTGAGGAGCCTGTTGTCCAGTCTGAGGAACCTGTTGTCCAGTCTGAGGAGCCTGTGATCAGGTCTGAGGAGCCTGTTATCCCGTCTGAGGAACCTGTGGTCCAGTCGGAGGAACCTGTGGTCCAGTATTAGGAGCCGGTGGTCCAGTATGATGCAGCCGTTGAGTCTGGCCAGCGCTAGGTGGTGGATGTTGTCCATAGGCTGAGGCTGCTTCTCTGTAGTTTGAACTGGGGGCCTGTCCGCTACTAACGGTGGGGAAGTGTTTGGCCGCCACACTGGAGACAAAGCATCGGACGTCGGCCCGCGACGGCTCAAAGTTACCAGAAAGTACTAAAGTAAAGTCAGGAGCGCGTCCTGTACTGGAATCTTCCAAAGCTCTTTCCTGAGCTATATTGAGGCGTGGTGTAAGGCTACGTTGTTGGTGTGTACGAGAGATATAGTCATAGTAGATGAGGTTGTATGGTTATGCAGCGGTTCAAAGCGAGGATATTAGCTGCCTCGAGTTGCTTTGAATAGCACTGAAATTATCTGTAATGTTCAAACGTTCTGTAATCATTTTTTTTTGTTACGTGTAGTTTCCATCCATCACCTTTCGTCGAAGCGCTCGTAAACCCAAATAGCCTAGCATTTTCATCCATTGCAGTCTAAAACGAGGCCATTTCCACTACATAATGTCATGGCGGGTGAAACCATTTGTTTTTCTTTTAAATGGTACCGAGCCCAGCCATGGATTATTGGTCTTTGCGTTCACTCGTCCATCCCTGTTCCCATTCGACGCGCCCCTAAACTCTAATTCATCATCATCCATCCCTGTCCCACTGTTGTTGTCTGAGCTGTCTGTGGTCCAGTCTGATACATTCGTGGTCCAGTCTGAGTATAGCCGTGGTCCACTGATGCAGCCATGGTCCACTCTGGTACAGCTGTGGTTCACTCTGCTAGAGCCGTGGTCCACTCTGATGTATCCGCAGCCAAAAGTATAGTTATCCACAAATGGGCGGGCGCCACCAGAGCGTGCAGTGATCTGTTGAGTTGGCTGCTCCTGGGCGGGCGCCACTAGAGCGTGCAGTGATCTGTTGAGTTTGCGGCTCCAGAGCTGGAGCGACAGCGGCAATGGGCGTCGTTGGTACCGTGCTACTTGTTGGAGGAACAGCTGGCACAGTAGCTGTCAGGGTCACGGGTGCGCGACCTGATTCTACTCGTCTGGGTGTAGAGTTGGTGCCGCTTCCTTGTTGGAGATAAGCTGACACAATAGCTGTCAAGTTCCCGGGTGCCGACCTCCTGACCCTACACACCTGAGTGTAAGGTACCGACTGCCGTACTACATGCGACTGTGTCCCACAGCCCCCTCCCGGCACGGGAACTAACAACCTGTTGCACGTGGTCCGCGATGACTTGGCTCAGTGGGCACCGGGGACCAGGGGCCGTGGCATCGCTCTCAGCGATCTGTTTGTATAGAAGGGTGTCTGTAGCTCAGTGGTTAAACTGAGCACTCGGGAGACTAGAGGTGCGGTGTTCGATTCCCCGCGGTGCTCGCCCTCTGCCAGGGTGAGGGGCAGACGACACCATAACCTCGACTGCTTAGTGCGTCATAAAGCAACAAACAGTGGCGACTATCTGTTCGTAGATATGCCGGAACCGTTCAGATTCTGCTCTAAATGTTGCCTCTGCTCGTACCGAGGATGGGGCAACTTTCCACCTCGTTTTGGCCATGCTTGCCTGGGCAGTGCGGATACGCTGATTTTTTTGCTTGTTGTTTGGCTATTTTTATCCTGCAGCAATAATCTGTACCTGATGCATTAACCTACATCATTCTTCGCAAGTACATGGTCTGCCGTGCATTTTCTATTGTGGAACCTCTTTTCGGCGGGCTGAGTTTGTTTGATGATATTAAGTTTGCCATGATAACCTTAGACCATGCCACCCCACAATATATTGTTGCTTTTCGGATTGTAAGCCTGTCTGTCCAGGGCTTAACTCGATCGAGTGTTGATCCTGTCTGCAAAAACAATTCCTCCTCGATCCAGCGCTACTTCTACTGCATGTGTTCTTCCTTTATCGGAACTGATAGGCTCTGCCTTTTGTAGCGCATTCTGTAGACATACATAGTAGTATCAGAGCTGTCCTGCGATAATCACTGCTCATGACGGCGTTGCGCGTTGTAGATGCCCTGTCCTGGTGGTGTTCATTTACACTTTGCTTCTTTCCGTGCCATCTCTTCTTCATAACTGAATATTTATAGATTCACCGGGAGCCCGTACTCACACAACTACGCTCCTAAATATGGGTTGTTCGCTCGTCTGTATCATGGAGTAGCAGCATGTTCAAGTTTTGGAGCTGAATTGTTTTAGGGCCTGGAATGTACGAGTTACATCTACTCTGGGCAGGTGGGACCCTGCCTATCGTCTCCAGGCTTACGAGGGCACCGAGCTGTTCGCTGGTGTACGGATTGACAACTGGGAATCTACGTTTCACGTTAGGGCTTCGCCCAGATCTCCGATGTGGTGTAACTACGGTCGTGTACAACCAGCGCGTCCAAAATCTCTGCGTACTCATCCGGGAGACCCCGCCATACTCTGCCATTCAATTCGGGTGGCTGCAATCGAGTTGTGCTGGATGACCCTTACAGGAAACACGTTAATATCTACTGTGAACGTTACGTAGATAATCATACTACTCCGAGTGTGATCGGGCGATGGCAGCCAACCGTGGCTACCGCAGCTGTGGAGCATTGTCTGCTGGGCGCGGCTCTGTCAGCTGGCCGCGAGGCCGTCTGGTGCCGACACGCGTGCTGGTCTGGCTCGGCACCGCCGTCGTGTCGATGGTTTACCAGCACAGTCGTATCGCCGCCGGCAGTGGGCCGAATCAAGACCGCGCGTGTCGTGTGGACCGAGTTGTCGAGTGCGAGTTGTAACGTAACATGTCTGGTGGAGGTGACTTGTGTTCGAGATTGTCCGCAGCCATCGCAGTCCGTGCTTGGTCCGGCGGGGGTGCGTGCCAATACAGCTGTTGATCGCTCTGTGGACCAGTTCGGCATCCAAATCGGATCTTGTATTGGCTCCCGGCTGGCGAGGGCAACCAATGGCGCAACATCCGAGCGGTCAAAGCCGGAAGATCCCGATGGTCGTCACACGTTCCGTCCCACCACATATCTTCGAACATGGTGATATTCGCCGATCAGAGCGAAATTCGCCGGGACTCCGCCCAGCCACCTAGCTGACATTCGCCGAGATTTCACCTGTCGCTTGGAATGTGGCCATTAAGCGCGCGACACCCGCGGCGGCAATCTGCCGCGTCCTCAATTTGCTGCCAAACTGCCACGCGCAGAAGCCCGCGACGGTCTCCCGCGTTTGCCACAACGTCCGCGTCGACCAACCTGACAGTGCCTCGTCCTCGGCCCACCCGCCAAACTGCTATACACATAGCCGTATCAACAGAGATGTATTGACAGCTCGTTCCGTCGCTCACTGAAACACGCACAGACTCGCACGGCGCGCAGACGGCGGCGGCGGCGACCCGTCACCGCCCAGGAGAGAGCAGGTGCTAGCGTGACGGGTGACCGCCGCGGCCACTGCACCAGACTAGTGGCCACGGCTGGGCCCTACCCGCCGCCGACGTCAGGACTCAACCCGGTGCGCTGCAGACAGATAGATGACGTCACCACAACACCAAATGCACTACCAGCACACATGTGACGTCATGACTCAGGCCGGTGCGCTGCCAACGGACAAGTGACCTTTGTCATTGGGTGATTCACCACTCGCCTTATGCACATTCACGACTATTGGTGCCGCCCCCACTGTTTCGCCGGTGGGCCGCGGGATTGGGAAATGCCCCGAGCGGTGCGAGTGTTGAACCCGGGACCTGTGGCACTCGGATTCAACACCTTAACCACTCGGCCATCCCCGCCCCGACAAGTGACGTCACCACACCACCAGATGCACTGCCGGTACACATGTGACGTCACAACTCCGGTCGGAGCGCTTCAGACACTTGAATCACGTGACACTAATACATGCGTATGGTTCAGATCGAGCTGGATGTCGAAAAAACCAGCAATGTCCGAAGTACGTATTAATAATGAACAATTATAGCAAAACTAACACATGCACATTCTTGCTTGCAATATTCGGAACAGGCATGACATTCATATGCGTGCCCTACTTGATGCATAATCACTGAGGAGAGGAGTAAGTTGTATTTTTTTTTCACACGGAAGCATTCGAAGTTTATTATGGGGAATCGAAGTATCTATGCGTGAACAAAGCACATTAGCCTGAAGTGGCAGATTGGTCAGCTCAGGGCAGCTGCGAGACCACAGGACAGACACTCACAGGACTTGGGTATTCGGAGGAGGTCGCAGTCCGCCACTGCCGTCTGATGTCGAACACCGTGGAACAGGTACTCCACCTGTAGAGTCTTCTCCGTCTCCGGTACGGGATCATAGAAGCCCGGCAGATGACTCTGACAGGCGACAGGCAGTGTCAGAGCACACGTACACCGCACTGGTCACACCACACACGTCACACATTCTGACGGGCGACAGGCAGTGTCAGAGCACACGTACACCACACGTCACACATTCTGACGGGCGACAGGCAGTTAGAGACACGTACCCCGCACTGGTCACACCACACACGTCACACATTCTGACGGGCGACAGGCAGTGTCAGAGCACACGTACACCGCACTGGTCACACCACACACGTCATACATTCTGACCGGCGACAGGCAGTGTCAGAGCACACGTACACCGCACTGGTCACACCACCCACGTCATACATTCTGACGGGCGACAGGCAGTGTCAGAGCACACGTACACCGCACTGGTCACACCACACACGTCACACATTCTGACGGGCGACAGGCAGTGTCAGAGCACACGTACACCGCACTGGTCACACCACACACGTCACACATTCTGACGGGCGACAGGCAGTGTCAGAGCACACGTACACCGCACTGGTCATACCACACACGTCATACACTGTCAGAACATTCTGTTTAAAATGGGGACACAAACGACTAAAGTGTGGACGACTGGAAATGTTCACAGAATTAGCTTGAGCTGTTCGAATGACGTTGCTAGGTCCGCTTCTATCTGGAATGTTCAATTCTACTTTAAATATTTACCATACGCCTGCTGAGAATGACGCCAGAATTGGGCTGAGCCCGCCAAAGTGAATGGCGGATGAACACATCCGCAACTGTAGCATGCCTTTGTGGCGCAAATCTCGTCCGAGGCTGGGTGAACTTACCGAGTCCCTAACAGGACACTAACTCACCTTGGAGCCTTCCTGCACAATCAGTTTGGAATCTTTGACGAGGCACTGCAGTGGGATGGTGACGTCTACTACGTCTTCGGGACTGGCCTCCGCCTGGTCTCCTGAGCTGGGCTGCACTATCCGGCCGTACCTGAGACACAACAGAACCGGTCAGCCACCTCACACACTCGCACGCTTGCGCCGGGGTCGGAGCGAGCCGCTGACCACATTGCACCTTGTAGAGTGGCAATCACACCGCCGTATCATCACGCAAGCATGGGGTACGGGCAGGAACGTTTGGTGTGCTCGGCTCCGTCGGTACTTCAGGGCACGTTCTCATTGGCCAATTTCGGAGCCAGGTTGCTGTATTGTACTGCCATTAGAGCTCTTACACAACACAAGAATAGTCCTGATTAAGAGTCGTCGGGCGCTGCACTGTCGCTCATCCCGGTCAACTGCGCTCGACGAGGCCAAATGTCCAGCTCCAGGAAGTAAAGGGGGACTACGGCTGCTGTAAGGGGCGATCAGTCGGTGAGTTAGTTAGTTAGTTATTAGGGTTTTAGGGCGCTTCAACTGCATTAGTTATACAGCGCCCATCGATCAGTCGGTGAGAGGAGCAACAACGCGCTATAAATAAGCTGATGAAAAGATCCGATGGAGACTATGAGTGAGGAATAGCGCAATGTCTGGAGACTAACGAATCAGATAACGACGTTACCCATTTACAGGTCACTGTGCTGTACTACAATGGCAAAAACAAATCATGCCAGTACGGTGAATCCCAAGACACTGCACCTGACTGTCGCCTCGCCAGTGAACCACAGCTCCCGTTGAAAAGATCGTGGAAGCCCTTGTCGCTAAAACAACCAGTCTTATAGAGGCAAAGTTCCAAGGATTGGAAAAGCAAACCGAGAATAAGCCGATAATTAAAAGTTAATGCACACTTTAACGAAGCATGACTCGTAGCGAAAGCTGAAAAATAAGGTGTCCTTGGATTTTTCGCATACAGAACTTTGACTCTTCAGACTATTTTCGTCGCGTTTTCTCCTTTCGGGGTCGAATGGTGTTGCTTACGATGAATTGTTCTGTGATGAAGTGTTCCAAATTCACTGAAAAGTGCAAACAGAGATTCTGATGTCACAGGTTTGAAGAGCAACATCATCTCCGTATTCGATTATCCAACACTTTTCCTCTTCACATCCAGCATTACTAAGTACAAATCCAACATTGCTCGTAGCTTCAATGGCAATGCTAAAATGACAACAATTCGGCCGGCGGTGAACTAGGGCAAATACCGAGATCACGGCTTCGGAGAGCTGATGTCGGGCTGTAGCTCACCAGGCCGAGGTGATGATTAGACCGCGGCGCATCTCCTCTGTCTGCCGACTGCGCGCCACTGTCTCGCGCATCAGGTTGACGGCCGCCTCAGCCTCGCACCGCCGAGTCGCCATCCTGTCAGGGCAACGTCACCAGGTCACACGCCATCCGTACAACCATACAGCCATCCATAAAACCATGCAGCCATCCATACAACCATACAGCCATCCATACAACTATGCAGCCATCCATACAACCATACAACCATGAATAAAACCATACAACCATTCATATAACCATACGGCCATTCATACAACTATACAGCCATCAATAAAACTATACAGCCATCCATACAACCATATGGCCATCCATACATCCATATAGTCATTCAAAGAACCATACAGCCATCAATAAAACCATACAGCCATCAATAAAACCATACAACCATCCATACAATCATGCGGTCATTCACACAACCATACAGCCAACCATACAGCCATCCATACAACCATACAGCCATTCATGCAACCATACAGCCATCCATACAACCATACAGCCATTCATACAACCATACAGCCATCCATACAACCATACAGCCATCAATACAACCATGCAGCCATCAATAAAACCATACAACCATCTATGCAACCATACGTCCATTCATACAACCATACAGGCATCCATACAACCATGCAGCCATTCATACAACCATACAAGCATACAGCCATCAATAAAACCATACAACCATTCAACCATCCATGCAACCGTACAGACATACAACAGACGAGACCTCAGGCCACACTGTCACACACAAGTACACTCAGGGCACCGACATCATACGTGCTGAAAACGTGTGCTATTCCTCTCATGCAGATCTTCAAATCCAGGCGAAGTGGTGCTTCAGCATTGTCCACCTTATCCACAAACCTAGGAAATTGCGGTATCTACCCACCAAGTTTAAGTACGCTGCATGCTTTACGATAGTTTTCGAATGTTATGGTGTTATACAATGTTAATTCCTGGTGTAGGCGCATGTTGAGTGGCAACCTTAAGGCTGGCAGCATCATCCTGGTGACGATTTCCGTAGTTGGCATTCCTATTCTTCATGCGACACGAGAATATCAAATCATACTTTAGATTAGTTAGTTAGTTATTAGGGCTTTTGGGCGCGTCGACTTCATTGGTTGTGTAGCGCCCATAACAAGCTAAGTTATTTACACGTCGATATATCGTGCATGCTACCTAGCTAAGCTTGCATAATATTAGTAAAAGTAACGAACGGTACATAAAATAAATTATGGCATAACTCAACATTTTCAGCGTGGTACACATATTACTGAAAATTATACTTCGGCGAGGTTGTCAAGAAATCGCCCTGATCGAACAATATCCGAGTCGTCGCCTAAAACATAACTGAGTGACAATGACTGAACACGACCAAAGTGACGTCTACGCTCCTCCTCATAACTGGGGCAGGAAAACAGGACATGACGCACAGATAGGCGGGCGACATTTCTGGCAGCGTGGTATATCATTACCAGTTAGTGAGTAAGTGTGAGTGGCATATGTATGCCCAATTCTCAATCGGCACAATGCTACTTCGTCTCGCCTATTCCTGCGCGAGCACGAACTCCATTTTTCGAGACGATGCTTGATCGCTCTTAACATATTTTCAGGTAGTGCGTTCCAAGAAGCTTGTCACTGCGAGCACAGAGGCAGAAACGGTTCGGAAGTGATCACGAGCAGGGAGTGGTAGAGCTGGTAAGCATGGAACTAGTGACGCACGTTTTGCAGCAGCATCAGCTAGGTCGTTTCCAGAGATGCCCACGTGGCTCGGGATCCAACACAGCACCACTCTTTTACCTGTCTGGTACATAGTGGTAATACGTCCCGCAAATTGGGATTTGATGGGCCATGTGTCCTCATCGCTAAAAGGCTACTTAATGAGTACGCCAAAACAGTGTGAAGTGGATCGTCTGATACTTCAATGAAACAGAGAGCTTTCAAAATGGCAATAAGCTCGGAAGAATATACAGAAGCATGTGCTGGAAGTGAAAAGCTGCTAACCACAGTAACTGTAATAAAAGTGCTGCCGACGACGGTCTCCGTTTTGGATCCATCGGTGTATGTTGCAACGAATCCAGTGTAACACTCAATGTGCTCCATGGCAAGTGCTCTGAATTCAAGCGATGTAATATCGGCTTTCTTTGTGCTGGCGAGGGATATGTCCACTTCTGGCGTGATCAGTTCCTAGGGAGGCGTTAGGATACATTCGGTCCGCCGAACGCCTCGGAGCCGGAGACCGCTCTCATGAAAAGTCGTCGCATTCGCACTCCATACTGGCTCTCATGGGGCGCTCGTTTGAGAACAGCGTTAGTATGCGGTGGGAAAATACATGAACGTAAGCTGGGTGGTCCGGGAATTGCCGTAATTTGCAGGCATATCGCATACCAAGTTCTTCACGTCACAGCGAGAGAGTGGAAACTCGTAAACTTCCGCAACGAGACTTGCCGTTGGAAAAGTACGAAATGCCCCCGTGATGATACGAAGCGCAGAGTGAGTGGACTGTATCTAGGGTACGCTTGCTCGTCAAATAAGCTCAGTCATAAATAAAACACGCGTAATCAAGCTTTGATCGAACGATCGATCGGCATAGCAGGAGCAGCGATGCCCGCGATGCTTCATAGGTCGCACGAGACACACATTTTAAAATATTCAAAGTCTTTACACACTTATCTCGCAGCGTTTTAAGATGTTTTCCGTATGTCAAACGTGTGTCAAATTCCACCCCCAGAAACCTGACTACCGGTTGCACCGGTATCGCCTAACCGTACGGTAGGACTTCCATATTGGGACATACGCGGAAGCGGCAGAAGTGTACGGCAACAGTCTTCGCCGTAGAGAAGCGGAATCCGTTCGTACTTCCGCACTTCTTTAAACGTTTGACGGCTAGCTGTAGCTGTCGCTCCATCGGCGGTGTCCGTGAGGAACATGACCATATGGCGAAATCATCAACATATAAGGCTCGCCCGACGGTCACAGGAAGCGAGTCCCCAATATCCGAATAACCACAAAAAGGGTCACGCTTAGGACACTCCCCTGTGGGACTCATTATCTTGGACAAACCAGTCAGAGAGGCAGTTGCCAACTCGTACCCGAAAACAACGATTTTCTAAAAAGTTTTGTAAAAAAGGTGCTAAGTTGTTTTCGGATTCCATGCTGGTGCATTTTCAAAAGGATTCCCCGGCGCCACGTGGTGTCGTAGGCCTTTTCGACGTGAAAAATTATAGCACCTAGATGTCGCTTCCTCTAAGAAGCGATAATTATTTCGGTGTCCAGAGTTAAAATAAGGGCAATGGTACTCCTATTTTTGCGAAAACCGCATTGCGTGTTTACGAAAATGTCATACTTTTCTACATTAAAAAAAAACGGACAGACGTCCATTCACAAGTTTCCCCATAAGTTACCCAAAGCAGACGTCAGAGAGATTGGGCGATAATCTAAGGAGCTTAGACCGCGTTTCCCATGTTTAAAGAGTGGGACCACTGTAACTTGGCTCCACGATGGAGGGTGCTCGCCATTCATCCGTATGTGGTTACAGGTACTTAAAAGCTCCGCGACCACAGAAGAAGGCAGATGTCTCAGCAGCTCATTGTGCACCTCATCGGGTCCTTCGGCAACACTACGCAACGAGTTAATTGCTGATTCCATTTCACCCTGGGTAAAACAACGGTTGTACGACAGGCGCTCTGAAGTGGAGAAATCCATCCAAATTGATTCACAGTGGGCTTTGTGGTGCATAAATTGTGGATCGCCGTTGCCGGCACAGCCAACGTCTGCCAGAGCACGTCCAATCCCGTTGGCCACATCAATAGGGTGCGTCATCTCACGGCTACCAACCGTCAACGTGGGAAGCGGACCTGCACTGAATCGATCAGATATACCCTTGATGCCAAACCAATGAGGTTGGCGAATTTCGATTAAGTGAGCTGCTCACGCCATGAAACACGCTTGGCCTCCCGCATAGTGAGCCGGGCGAGGGCCCGAACACGCCTAAACTTTATTAAGTTGCCAGTGGTGCTGTTGCGATTAAAAGTTCGAAACGCGAGTCTTCGAGCACGAATAGCGTCACGGCATTCCTCCGTCCACCACGGCACAGGGGTGCGTCGAGGAGATCCAGACGTCCTGGGGATACTTGACAAGGCGTATTCCAACAGACGTACAGTGAAATATGCCATTGGTAGTGGCATAGACCTTGGTTCGGAACAGAAAGTGGCTTCAGCTTTCTCTTGAAATCTACTTCAGTCCGCTTTCTTAAAATTCAATCGCTGCGGGCGCGGGCCTAAAACTGTGCCGTCCAGGTAACTGACCAGATTGGGAAATGGTCGCTCCCCAGTGGATCAGCGTCCACCGTCCACTCGATGCACTCAATTAGCTGTGGGCTGACCAGGCTGAGGTCTAAGGTGGAAGTGCTTCCCGAGGGTGTGGAGAAGTGTGTTCGTTTCCCTGTATTTAAAACACAGCATTTCGTTAAGGATTAGAGATTCCAGATAGCGACCACGGGTGTTGATATCTTCGCATCCCCACAACGTGTGGTGAGCGTTAAAATCGTCCAAAAGCAAGACCGGTGGAGACAGTTCCGACAACAAGTTGGCAAGTTCCACGGTGGGGAACACATTCGCTGGAGGGAGATATACTGAGCATATTGTGATAGGTCGGTGGCCAAAAAGCACTCGAGCAGCAACCGCCTGGAGTGTAGTACGCAGTGTTAGCTCCCTCATAGGGACGCTTTTGTGGACCGCCAGTAGTACTCCACCGTGTGCCACAGAATCAGCCACCACATCTTTCCGAATTATCGAGTACCCACTCAACGACACCGTGTAGTCAGGTGGAAGCTTGGTTTCCTGGAGACATACCGCCACAGGACCATACCATTTGGAGGTCCTGGACATTAGTTCTCAAACCTCGTTAGTTCCATTGTAAAACGGTTGATGTCAAGGCCATATAAGTGTCTTAGCAGATAAAAGTGGTACGCCTGTTCATGTATACAAACTTTCCCTGCATCAGGACATCCAAGTGTCAGAGTTCAATAAAATAGCACATCAATGACTTGCACAATGCGTTGATTATGATCCACCAGTGTGGATCCTGGCCTCCTCGGATGCAGAATGCGCTCGTGGACGGTTCCTGGGGCTTCCACCACCCGGTGGCGAAACTGACCAGGGTGACGCCCTCTTGCGTCCGGCAATAGGGGAAAAGCGTGTCTGACTCCCACGAGGGGGAACGGGAGGTGGGCCCATCACATCGCCAGGAACCCTCACGGGGAGCGCCCGAGAGGTCCCAGGCAGGAATTCGAGCGGACCATCGACCTGCGACGGACCGGAAGGCGGTACGCAGAGCGAGGGGTCACGCGACCCGTCAAGGTTTACTCGACCCGATAACCCCATATCAGGAGCTCCTGGACGAATATCTATCGTCTGCAATCGCCGGGGTGCCGAGGGGGGTACTATCGGGACGCGGCGGGAGGCGGCAATGCCCCCTCCCGAGATGACTGGAGGGGTTGGGTTAACGAGGATGTTTTTTGACAATGATGAAATAGGCGTGGGTATGGGTGTTGGTGTTGGTGTTGGCGTGGTATTGGTAGGTGGTGTGGAAGGGGAGGATGGACTGGTAAGTTAGTTAGTTATTTGGGTCTTAGACCAAAAATTATGATCATTTAGCGCCCATGACGTTCATTTAGCATGCCAAAGTCCTATCGTGTTACTGAGGTGAGTATATGGAATGAAATCCTATCGCTCTTAGGTGCCTGAATATATTGCCAGAATTAATTATTTCCGAGTCATCTGCTAGAATGTCGCGATATGTTAAATGTCCGATCCTATTTCCGAAAAAAAAACAACCTTCGCTCCGTTGAAAAGTGTTTGCACGAGAAGAGCACGTGTCGCACCATATGAGATTCCAGACAGCGAGGGCACTGGGGCCTCTCTTCCCCGCAGAGGAGGTATTGGTGAGTAGCGTGTGTGTGGCCAGTTCACAATCTACATAGAGCCACCTCGTCGTTCCTGGATCTGAGATAGCATGATGACCAGTCTCCAAGATGCGGTTTTATTGAATGCAGCTTATTATTCGACTGTGCGTTCCAACGCCCCTGCCACTTAGCATTCATATGCGATGTGATTCCAGAGATGTGATCCCTGGCGGGAAGTGGGAGAACGCGTGTTGGGGGTCTCTGAGCTGCTCGTTTCGCTGCGGAATCGGCTCGCTCATTTCCACAAATTCCGACATGGCTCTGAACCCAGCACAAAGAGACGCTTTTCCCGTCTCGTTCCAGAGTAGTGAGATGTGTCAGAATGTCAATCGGTAGAGTGTCGGTAGTGTAAAATGCGGTAAGTGCCAAAAGGCTGCTAAGAGAGTCAGATAGTATGACGTATGAAACATCTTGTGACACCTCGATGAAAGAAAGCGCTTTAATTATCGCGATCAGCTCGCAGGTATACACTGAAGCATACAGATAGGGTAAACAAATATAGCAGAAGTACCACACACGAAAGCACATCCCGTGCCGGTGCTGTTCTTGGACCCATCAGTAAATATTTGTGCATATCCCTGATATGTATCAAAGTGCTGCAGTGATTGCATGCAGAAGAGCTCAGATGTTTCATCATCCTCGCGCATCGCTGTGAGCGATAGGTCAACTACAGGGGAGACTAGATTCCAGGGCGGTATGGCTGGTTTCTCCATACACATCACCCGACGGACTCCTACACTACTCTCCTCGAAGAGAGCACGAATTCTGACACAGGACGGCAAAGCTGTCAGATTTCTGCAACTGCGAAAAAGTGCCAAGGTATGTCGCGAGAACACTGCATCGTAGGTGCGATGGGTGGGGAACTGCCGTAATATGCATACATACCGTAGGCCAAGCATTTCACGTCTCAACGCCAGGGGAGGCTCGTTCGACTCTGCGAGCAGGCTAGCAATCGGCGTGGTTCTAAACGCCCCGGTAGCGGTCCGCAGAGCCGCATGCTGCACCGCGTCGAGAGTACGCTTATTGCTTTTGGATGCACCATCATACACATAGCATGCATAGTCCAACTTAGATCGGATGAGTGCCCGATAAAGCATCATTAATGCCTTTCGGTCAGAACCGTAGGAGGTTCGTGATATACACTTCAACAGGTTCCATGACTTAAAACATTTATCTCTCAATGTTTTAAAATGTTGTTTGTACGCTAACCAGCTATCGAACTGCACCCCAAGGAATTTCGCGAATGGTTGAAGATGGATAGACGTGCCGTACAACTCCGTGTTTAGGGTTTGAGAGCACCGCCTGCGGCAAAAGTGCGTTGCAACCGTTTTGTTTGTGGAAAAGCGGAGTCCGTTTTTATACACCATCTTTGGAGGTGGTTTACCGCGAGCTGCAAACGTCTTGTTAGCGATGGTGTGTTGGAGCCAGATGACCATATCGCGAAGTCATCGACAAATAGCGAACGTCCGATGCTTTGCGGCAGTGCATCCCCAATATCATTTATGATGATGGCAAACAGGGCAACACTTAAAACATTGCCCTGCGGAACTCCATTGACTTGGCAGAATCGCTCGGAAAGCTCGTGTCCCACTCGGACGCAGAAGCGATCTTCCAGAAATTGTTGGATAAAATTCGCAAGTTCCCGCGGATTCCAAATTTCTTAGCCTTTAACAAGATTCCGTGTCGCCAAGTGGAGTCATAGACTGCTTCTATATCGAATAAAACAACCCCAAAATGTTGTCTGCGCTGAAGAGCGACGCGAATGGCGATGTCAAGTGTTAAAAGATGATCAGTTGTACAGCGGTGCTTCCTAAATCCACACTGTGCGTTGGTTAAAAATATTGTTCTTCCAGAAACCAGGTGAGTCGAACGTTCACCATTTTTCTAGGAGCTTACAGAGACACGAGGTCAAAGCAATCTGTCGGTAGTGCAATGGGTCTAAACCGCCCTTTCTTGGTTTGAGCAGTGTGGCGTCCCGCCAAGAATCCGGAAAGTAGCCTCCCTCCCATATTGTGTCCAGTGTAGCCAAAAGTGCTTCAAGGACTCGTACAGGCAGGTATTTATACCTATCATTGTGTATTCCGTCAGGTCCCTCTGCAACACTCTCTAGGCTTCTGATCGCCCAACGCAACTCATAAATATTGAATGGTTCGTTATAACATAGATGGTCAGGTGTGGAGAAGTCAATTGGCTTTGTTTCCAATTTGACTTTCTGGCAAAGAAATTGTTGGCAGTAGTTTCCATCTCCACTGCGGGCTGCTAGGGCTTGGCCTACTTCCACAGCGACCTCAGCGGGGTGGGTCACGTCAACACCAGCTATGTATAGTACGGAGAGACGGACCACGTTATATTGGCCAGCAATACGCTTTATACGCGACCATACTTGGGTCGTTGGGGTAAATCGGTTAATGATAGATACGTACTCCCTCCACGACCTCCTGTTTGCTGCCCGTATAGTACGGCGCGCTAAGGCTCGTGCCTTTTGAAAAGCAATTAAGCTTACCTGGTTGCTGTTGTTGCATTTCTTAAAAGCTCGTTTACGTGCTCGTATGACGTCACAGTATTCTCTTGACCACCACGGAACTGGAGTGCGACGTGGGGCACCAGAAGTTCGTGGAATGGAAGAGTTAGCCGAGTACAGAAGCATATAAGTAAATTGTTCCACCGTAGGTGCACTTACGTCAGCGTTGCTTGATAGGCAGGACTCCATAGTGTGCTCAAATTTCCCCCAGTCCGCTTTTCCCAAATTCCACCGTTGAGGTCTGCAGCCAAGCATCACGCTGTCATTGTAGCGTATAAAGATGGGGAAATGGTCGCTACCAAGTGCGTCATCAGAAGCCGACCAGATCATATAGTGCGCCAGCGAAGGGCTCGCAAGACTCAGGTCGATAGTGGAGCCACCCACAGCCACCCACGGCTGCATCCGTGTTTAAAAGACAGAGGGTTTCGTCCAGAATATAACTCTCCACAGCTCGGCCGCGATAATTTATGGATGCACATCCCCATGCGACGTGGCGAGCGTTGAAGTCGCCGAGGGGCAAGACAGGCTTGACCAGTTGGGACATCAGACGTCTGAGCTCAACAGATGGCAGCAGCTGCCCAGGAGGAAGATAGATGGAGCATATTGTTATCGTGTGCCGGCGGAAGCTGACTTGCAGCAGCTGCTTGGAGAGAGGTGTCCAGCGCTACCTCCTGGTAAGGAGTGTTATGGTAAACAGCTAAAAGCACACCTCCGTGCGCAATGGTCTCTGATGCCCTGTGTTTTGTAATAACCATTTTTTACGTGGAGAGAGGAATGCGGTGGTAACTTTGTCTCTTGGAGACATACGACCATCGGGCAGTGCTGGTTTAAAAGTCTCGAGGTCGGTCATGTTTGTACGAACCCCTCTGCAGTTCCATTGTAAAACCAGATGCATTAAAACGCTAGTTAAGGGTAGTAAAACAGCTTAAAAAGGCGAAGTCGCCGACTAGAGTTGACTGGAGTGCTCAACTAAAATTGGCTGTCGACTCGAGCCTTCGTAGGCCGGGCGTACTCCCCAGAAACCACCCCAGCAAGGATGTCCGCGGCCGCGACCTCTGCGACCCACTCTCCGGGGATGATCCTGTCCAGGGCAACACACGTTTCTCAGCACGCGCGCCTACACGCGACACCGGCGCCTGGGAAGAGTCGGCCAGGGACGCTGGTGGAGGGGCGTCTACCGCGGACAGGTTACCACGGGGCGGTGCGCGGGACGGGGCCTCCACTCGTCGGCGGGGCGAGGGGGGAGTGTGGGAGCGTTCGCCCCAAAATGGGGAGGGCGCATTTTGGGGGCTATTCCCCACAGCTGAAGATCCGGACGGACTTTCCACGTGCCTTCGCGGCGAAGGAGTGGCTGGTCTGGGAGCAGCAGGCTTGTCCGCCCCTTGGCGAGCTGACGCACGTACTCTCTCCATTTCAGCAAGACGCGCTCGTTTCGCATCGCGGGCGCGTCTTTCGTTTTCCTGCCTCTGGAGGTTTACGTTCTGGAGTGGCAATGATCTGCCGGTGTTGGCAGCAGGTAACGTTGGTGCAGATATTGAGCTCCGTAAGTCGGCCGGAAGTGGAGGTGATTTTGACCGGGAGGTGTTAGAAAGGGGTTCAATGTGATAATTCAGGTTTCGCTCCGGCAACGAGGTGCAGGCGAGTCCGAAAGATCGTAGCAAATCACTAAGTTGGGAGAGAAACTGAGAGGCACTGGTAGGCTCTCGGTGAGTGGCGACATGCTGTGTTTTTTAACTTGCTTGCGTACGACACGCTGGGATGGGTATCCGCATATATTTATCTCGCCTGCTGAAAATATATATTTATAGAGCATTTCAGGGTTAGTATTTCCCTTTCCTTCACATTTACTGGACAGGCCCTGTCAAAGGCCGTGTGCGGTACCTGTCCTTGGCCGCAATTGACACACCACACGCTTTCAGCTTCACATTTTTCGCTTGTGTGTTCTACCGTACCACACATACCACAGGACGGGCGACCACGGCAGTACTGGGTAGTATGGCCGTATCTCTGGCACCGGAAACATCGCATGGGGTTTGGAATAAAAACATGCACCTTCACCTTGACATAGCCTACGTGGATTCCCGAGTGGAGGTCTGTATAAATAAAGTCAAGACAATGTTGTTCGTCGCTTGTAGTTCATTTCCTCTCCTCACATTGATCCTACGTGCTTCAATGACACCGAATTCCGCCAGGCCGTCGACAATGTCAGAGTCCGATAAGTCCCTCAAATCCGAACAGTTTATCACACCTTTGGAGTGATTCTTTCTCTTATGTGGCTGAACTAAAATAGGTATAGTGGCATCCCTCATCCTGCCCTGGTCTCTCACATAGTAAGTAAATTATGTTGCCTCTAGGGTTTTCTTGGCGTCATGAACGCTCCGAAATTCTACTTCGATTCCTCCATCTCGTAGCTTTTCGCATCTGGCGACGTCCCCAAATTTGTCACACCCACGCTTCCGCTCAAAGGGCAAAAGAGCAGACAAACTTCTTCCAGGGTCACTCGATTTCAGTAGTAGTATTCGCGGTGATGTCAACCGAGGTTCCGAACTGATGCTATGGGAAGCAGCGGTAGTCACACGGGGAGAGAGACGTACAGGGCGGTATGCCTCTGCAGGTGTTGGGTCAGTGGTCTGGTCCCTGCTCGAAGGACCAGGAGTGTTTTTAGTTTTTGGAAATGCCATATGATGTATTTTATTTCTTCCCCGCGGACGTCCCACCACACTGGGGCCCTACTTGGGGACGTCTGTGTCCCGCAAGCGGGAGGACGTCAGGCGCCCGCCAAGCTATACGGGGCAGGCGGCGCCTTCGCCTGGCCGGGAAAGAGAGACTTACCACCCCGACCGGGCTCCAGCACCACCCACTCCTTGACCCCCGCCGGCCAGGCCAGCGAGCACCGGGACAAAGCCCAGGCCCCGACCTGAGGCGACAAACCTCTTGGTCCGTATGGGGCCATACGAACCCGCCCGCCCCTCTGGGATATCAAGACCAAAGAGGCGTGTTGCTCCCCCGTCGCAACTAGCACCGTACGACGGGGGACCTCAGCCTCCAGGACTCCGTCAACCGCGGGGGATGGGCCGAGGGGCCGCGACTACCCCGATAAAACTGAGCTGGTGGGCAGGATCGGGGAAGTTATCCTACCTGCTCATAGTGGGGATAGCTGGTGTTGCAGGGCAAGGTGAAGGACATGGATGTTGAGATGAATTGGGCATTGGAATGGGAGCGTATGGATGGAAGGACGAGTGAGGCACACTTTGTCTGACCCCTCCCCGGTGGACTGGGCCGCCGGATCCTTTGGGCACGCAATCCCCCACCCCCACCACCACGAAAGGTGGTGCCTCGTCGGAGGGGGTGTACTTAAGATTACCTTTCATGGGGAAACATGCGTTAATCAAGAGACAACGACTATACAACCACTCCACTCCCATCTCCAGAAGCATACTATCATGCCACCGCTTATCCGGTCACACTGTCTGGTGCCCGTCAAAGTAGCAGCCCGATGTATACCTCATCATATTCCCATATCTCTCCTGCCCCAAATGTGGGGCACATTGGAACAGCATCACGGTCAGCACTGCCACGAACGCAATCACCACCAGGTCATAGCCTAAAGTGCCCCACATTTGACCAGCACCGCCTCGCATTTGGCCAGCACCACAACCAGCACTGCCACAAACGCAATCACCACCAGGTCATCGCGGCCACCTTGGCAGTCGCCACAGGCAGACAGCGGGACCACCTTGGCAGTCGCCACAGGCAGACAGCGGGGCCGCCTTGGCAGTCGCCACAGACGGACAGCGGGGCCGCCTTGGCAGTCGCCACAGGCAGACAGCGGGGCCACCTTGGCAGTCGCCACAGGCAGACAGCGGGGCCGCCTTGGCAATCGCCACAGGCAGACAGCGGGGCCACCTTGGCAGTCGCCACAGACGGACAGCGGGGCCGCCTTGGCAGTCGCCACAGGCAGACAGCGGGGCCACCTTGGCAGTCGCCACAGGCAGACAGCGGGGCCGCCTTGGCAGTCGCCACAGGCAGACAGCGGGGCCACCTTGGCAGTCGCCACAGGCAGACAGCGGGGCCGCCTTGGCAGTCGCCACAGACGGACAGCGGGGCCGCCGCCGCCGCCACGCCAGACGCACCCACCTGTCGCGGTTGGCCCGGCGTCGTTTGTCGGCCTGCTCCCGTTGTCTCTGGAGGACGTAGGGTGCGATCACAAGTCGACTGACGACGGCCCAGGTCAGCAGCGGCACCACTGTGCCGTACAGCACCGGACTCAGCATCAGCTCGTCAGACAGGCGTACGTTCGCCGAGTACGTCTGACTGGAGCGGTTCAGTCTGTGGAGCGAGGTAACGCAGTACCTGGTACTGTTCGCCGAGTACGTCTGACTGGCGCGGTTCAGTCTTTGGAGCGAGGTAAGGCAGTACCTGGTACTGTTCGCCGAGTACGTCTGACTGGAGCGATTCAGTCTGTGGAGCGAGGTAACGCAGTACCTGGTACTGTTCGCCGAGTACGTCTGACTGGAGCGATTCAGTCTGTGGAGCGAGGTAACGCAGTACCTGGTACTGTTCGCCGAGTACGTCTGACTGGCGCGGTTCAGTCTGTGGAGCGAGGTAACGCAGTACCTGGTACTGTTCGCCGAGTACGTCTGACTGGCGCGGTTCAGTCTGTGGAGCGAGGTAACGCAGTACCTGGTACTGTTCGCCGAGTACGTCTGACTGGCGCGGTTCAGTCTGTGGAGCGAGGTAACGCAGTACCTGGTACTGTTCGCCGAGTACGTCTGACTGGAGCGATTCAGTCTGTGGAGCGAGGTAACGCAGTACCTGGTACTGTTCGCCGAGTACGTCTGACTGGCGCGGTTCAGTCTGTGGGGCGAGGTAACGCAGTACCTGGTACTGTTCGCCGAGTACGTCTAAAGATCACGAGTCAGGAGTCATTCGACAGCAGAAAGGTAAATACGTAGGCATGCAGTAGCTTGACGATATGGTAACGTCATGGTAGTGAGGTGGTAGCATGACGGTGCAGCTGCACGTAAAGGTATGAACCATGAAGACCGAGCAGCCACAGCTTGTCCCGGACGAGGACATGTGATAAATTGTGATGGCACCCGTAACTGGAACCCGTAACTGGAACACATAAGTGGGACCCATAGCGAGGTGAATATCTCCGTGCATACCTGATTGCTGAGGATCCGCTACCGCAAGCGAGGTAGACGATATGGCGAATGGAACGATATGGCGGACATCCTACACTCCACAATAGCCACTGTACGTGGAAGGCATATATCGTGAAATAAATAAATTAATACATAAATAACTCATTCAAACTGTTCCACTTCTCAACAATGGTGGTATGACAGTGCAGCAGATTATCTTAACATTTTGCAGCCAGTCCTGGTCCAGAAAACGGGTCCATGAGATCGTACATCACACTTACTTGATCTTCAGAGCGACTCCGGTAGGCACGCCGAAAGACACGAACGCAGAGAGGGTGCTCAGAGCAGAGATTTTCTTCTCCAGGCCGTATTCCACCAGAAAGCCGAAGGAGCCTCCCCTTTAGCATTTGAGCATACAACACGTTGTTAATGAACACAAATGCGCGTAGTTATGAACATCTGCTGACTTCCAGCTCCAGCTGCAGTGCAAAGTTCAGTGCAGTCCCTGCACGTCCCTCTGAATCATCAAATCGTCTCATATCCTATCCACCACAAGGAACAGCCGGCCATCGATATATATCCTCTATCATATCGTTTCTTCAAACCTGTGATATCAGAATCTCAGTTTGTACTTGGTGTGAATATTTGACAGTTTATCATGGAACAGTTCATTGTTGAACAGCACCATTCAACCTAAAAATAAGAAAAATGAGAGGACAATGTTCTGGAGAGGATAATGTTCTGGATGCCAAAAATCCAGGAAGAGCCTATGTTTCTGACTTCACTAGCGGATCCGGGAGCATGGCCTGCCATATAGGTCACCTTTTTAGCAAAAATAAGCATAACTCAGCAGAATTATGGAAATCTACATGCATTCTAGTTCTAAAATATCGCTATCTGTCCATCTTATCGCGTAGCCATCCATATTATCCTAGAAGCGTCCAATTGTGCATCTTATTTAGTTGGCCCAAACAGGCTGAAAACTGGCCTCCAGCCCAATCAGTGCAGATCGTTCAACAGTGCAACTGCGTCTATGATCGCCGGAGCCATGGAACGCTTAGCATGCACGACTCCTGAACGATATCGTTCCATAAAGCCAGTCAGTTAGCAATTTATCGGCCCTTCAAATTCAAATCAATACAGTGTTCAGTCTGCCAACATGGTGACCAGCAGCAATGGCCCAGAGACCACCAGATACCATCGGCAGTGGCGGCTATTTCACAGGCTACCGCCACAACACCCAGTGGACAGGCAGCGGCTGCATGGAGCTGCCTCCTGGTGGCCGTCCAAGTTTTCCGGCGCACTCACTTGACCATCAGACGGGTCTTGAGGTCGGCCTCCGGCAGCTTGAGCAGCAGGCTGACGGTTAGGTGGGTGTGCGGCACGCCGACAAACAGGCTGCCCGACACCCGGGTGTGCTCCGTCTCCCGCACCAACATGCTGCGAATGCCCACCGGCGCGCCGGCCGCCTGGTATGTCAGGTACCCCATTGTGTGTCGGTCCATCTGGTAGCCCATTGCTGCAACACACGGTCGGATGGGTTATTCCGACCCCTGGTATGTCAGGTACTGTGTCGGTCCATCTGGCAGCACATTGCTGCAACACACGGTCGGAGGGGTTATTCCGACCCCTGGTATGTCAGGTACTGTGTGTCGGTCCATCTGGCAGTCGTGCCTTGATTTGTGCTTAAGGGCCTTTATTTGGGCTTAAGGGCGCGTCGTAGTCCAGTGCCAAAACATGCGGTCAAGGGGGGGATGGGAGGTGTCTCCGACCCATGGTGTAACTACCTGACACGCCAGGGGCTGACTGTGCGTCGGTCCATCTGGTAGCCAAGTGCAGTAATACATGGCTAAAGGGGCTACTTATAACCCCTTGGTTTGTCAGGAAGTAGCCCCTGGTATGTTACGTCAGGCTCACTGGTACCATCCGTGATAGGTCAAGTAGCTCAAATCTGTAGTCAAATTTGACGGAAAGTTAGGAACATAAAAGGACAAGAATGGTTTACCCACTAAACATCACCATCGGCACTCATACAATGACCGAGGGAGATGAGCCACGCAAAAAACAAGCTGAGTTGTGCCAACTGATCGAGTCTATAGCCATCACTTCCACGCACTCGTGTCCCGTCGACTACTCACTGCACATGAGGCCCATCTTGCCGAGTCCGTTGGGCAGCAGGTAGACGAAGCCGTGCGCCGTGGCGTGCAGATGACGGCCGAGCTGGTGGAAGCCGCGCAGCGAGACCATCAGGCCGTCGCCAACCCCGACCTCGGCCTCCGTCCAGCACCGGTCAGACACCAGCCGGCGCACCGAGCAGCTCACCTGACCCTGGCCGGTGCCGTTCGATGTGGATAGTTGACCTGGGGACGGGTAGGGTCAGAGAGCAGCTCACCTGACCCTGGCTTGTTTGTTTATTGGGTGTTTTTCGACGCACTTTATGCACGATCACGGCCAATGGCGCCGCCCACACTGTTTCGCCGGCGGGCCGCGGGTTTGGGAAATGTTCCGAGTGGTACGAGTGTTGAACTCGGGACCTTTGGTAACCAGAGCTCAACACCTTAACTACTCGGCCATCCCCGCTCCCACCTGACCCTGGCCGGTGCCGTTCGATGTGGATAGTTGACCTGGGGACTGGGTACGGTCAGAGAGCAGATCATCTGACCCTGACCGGTGTCATTCGATGTGGAGAGTTGATCTGAGGACGTGGTAGGGTCAGAGTGCAGTTCACCTGAACCTGACTCGCGCCGTTCTATGGGGAAAGTTAATCTGATGAGAGGAAGTTGGAGTGGAAAGTTCATCTGGATGTCACATTCTTAATCAGCTAGGTTTCTTTTCAAATACCCTTCACTTCTCATCCACATGGGATGGTTTCAAGCACATTCAGCCAATGGAAACAACCGATAAACAATCTGAAAGCTTGGAAAAGGATTATATTACCCAAGCATCAAGTTATTAAAAAATGAAAAATTACATATACATGCATACATACATATATATATATATATATATATATATATATATATATATATATATATATATATATATATATATATATATATATATATATATATATATATATGTATATATATATATATATATATATATATATATATATATATATATATATATATATATATATATATATGTATATATATGTATATATATATATATATATATATATATATATATATATATATATATATATATATATATATATATATATTATGTGGAGATGACTTTATCTGACTTATTATGACTTTTCATCATCTATCCTCATTCATATATATATATATATATATATATATATATATATATATATATATATATACACAAAAATATATATATTGCACACGAATTCCCAAGACAACTATGTCTTATCCTTCAGTAAGAGCAACGTTGCATGCGCATTGCAAAGCATTTACATCAAAGTTGGCAGCTTCTCACCTGACATGATTGCCGTATTCTTGGGTGTCAGGGGTGCCTCGATACTCTGAGTGAACGACATACCACTGACTTCCACGAACGGCAGCGCCGACCCGCCCGCACTGTAACACCCCGCAGACACGTCAGCAGACGCCGGTCCGGCTCAGCCACAACACCGCATCACGCAGCGCAGTGTACATAGGGCAACGGCATGGGCACGCACCGTTGATCAAAAGTGCGCTTATTAACCTCCACAGTAGTAAGCATTCATGATACCAGTTCTGCTTATCGGAAGATATGCAAACCAGCTCCCAGCGTAGACTTAAGAATAACAACACCATCTGATGATGTGGTCCTCCGCCAATCTGGAACACCCTTCAGATTTAAATGGAGGAGAGAGGACTGACTGTCACACACAGATAGCCGGCACTCACACACAGACAGCCGGCACTCGCACACAGACAGCCGGCACTCGCACACAGACAGCCGGCACTCACACACAGACAGCCGGCACTCGCACACAGACAGCCGGCACTCGCACACAGACAGCCGGCACTCGCACACAGACAGCCGGCATTCGCACACAGACAGCCGGCACTCACACACAGACAGCCAGCATTCACACACAGACAGCCGGCACTCGCACACAGACAGCCGGCACTCGCACACAGACAGCCGGCACTCACACACAGACAGCCGGCAATCGTCACCTCAAGGTGAGGTGCTAGACCCACCGGCCAACACACACCCACCAGCCGACACTCACATGTCCTCGTCCAGCTCGTCGTCGTAGGTGCAGAACAGGTCGGTGGCGTTGATGAAGATGGCAATGGAGCCCTTGGGGTTGGTGCGCTGCAGCAGACGCCGCTCCTCGCGCTCCCTGCAGTATATCCAGTTATTCAGCTATTGCATTGCAATGAAACCAGCATGTTTGGCCACGCTGTAACACAAGCAACGACTTGAGTCGGAAGTCATATTCTTACTTGGAGCACCAAGTACCGAAGCACCACACCGGCCCAGTGCAAGTGAAATTTTCCTAGAGGCGACCGAGGCTGAAACCTGTAACAGTTCGGCTTGCGGATGCTCACATTACAACTGGACCAGTCTGATCTCTATTGCGGATGCACCGCTGTACGCCTCGACATTTGGTGACCAAGGTGCTTCCCTTAAGACCTAATTAGTAGCCAACAACTTTCAAGTAGTTGTCATTATGATCATTAATTAGAGCGTGAGAAGATGAATAATCATCTGTCACTGGTCATTTATGTCAATGCACCATGCGTCCCTGTAGCACACTATCATGAGAATGCACTATAGCCAGCACTCGGCCTCGCTGCTTCTCCTGAGCGCACAATTAGATAAAGGGCTTTTATTTCAAAATACTGCACCAGATGAAAAAGCGGACATGCAAAAGCTAACTACGACAAGCATGGTAAGCAACGACAGGGCTATTTTGAGCTTTCTGGAGCATTATGACATGATTCAACTCCAGGTTGAGTACTAACGTTGATAGTTATAAATGTCACACCGTTTTCAAGAAGTACGAATTGTATATCACAACCTCTCCAACCACAGTAAATCGAGCAAATGCTGAAAGACGGCGACCAATCCGCCGAATCTCTCTAGGCTCCAGGGCTGAACGGGTCGGCGACCCACCTGGCTAGCTGCTGGTACTCCTCGCGGATCTCGTGCGGTGTACGCGTCCGCTGCACCATCTCCCAGCCCTCAGTGCGCAGGCCGTCCATGCCGAGGCTGTCGTAGATGGCGCGTCGGTGCGGTTCGCTCAGTACTGTGTTCGAGAGCGGTGGCCGCCACGTGGTCAACAGAGGCCCGCCACCTCCCCAACCGTCCCGGCCGATACAGTGAGGCTGCCGAGCCACGGGCAGTGGCCGCCACACGACCAGCGGCCCGCCACCTTCCCAACCGTCCCGACCGATACAGTGAGGCTGCCGAGCCACGGGCGAGGGGGATCCGGTGCTACGGATGGGTTCGGTCCCTCACGAGACAACTCGACACACAGGTTCGGCCCCTCACGAGACAACTCGACACACAGGTTCTGCCCCTCACGAGACAACTTGACACACAGGACCGATCAAGACGGGCCACTTGATAGAGGTAATAGCCTTGGCAGACACAGCCTATGTTATCAATTTAGAGTTGCAAGCTCTTTTCCCATTTCATTTCGATCGGCCAGTTTCCTCGACAATTGAATTGCTGGAGGGACAGGGTCGTTAAAATGGTAGAATGACGAACTTGAAATTATAAATCAATTAGCTGACAACATATTCCTTAAACTGAACTGCACACATATTTCATGTCCCAACTGCATGGTCTTCATCCTGCAAACATGCTTTGGACTGTTTCCGCAACGACAGCAATAGAGTCGGAACATCAGGAAATGTGTTCGGATTTAAGTTTAAGCACTAAGTTGGTAATTAATTGATCACTAATTCCAAATTCACCATTGTACTTTTTGAGCCTTCCCTGAATGTGAGAAGGAATTATGTCAAGGAAGACATAAATAGGCACTGTCTACTCCTGCTTTGGTCTCCAGGCCAACTAGAAAGTGACTGCTAACATGGATAGCCATGACCAAAACACTGTGTACCTTCATAGGCAACCTTGGTCTTGTTGAACATAGTTTCTGCCTCTCTCTTCCTCTCCGAATCTGAGTGTTTGTCGGGATGGTAGAGCCGACTGAGTCGGCGGTAGGCAGCGGTAATCTGATCCTGAGATGCCTGCAACAGGAACAAACATGCCATGGTATGCAGCCAACATGGGAACCAACATGATATGGTATACACCCAACATGGGCACCAACATGATATGGTATACACCCAACATGGGAACCAATATGCCATGACATACACATGTTAACATGTTATTACATACACCAAATATGGGAACCAACACACTATGATATACACCCAACAAGGGTATCAACACTCCATGGTATAATACACCCAAAATGGATACCAACACACTATGGTATATACCCAACACATGTGTTTCATCAGGCAAAAAGCAAATCTTGTCCTAATAATATCACAGCTGGAGTCCACAAAATGCATTGAATTTGCAAAACATAACCCTTGCTGGAAAACCATTAAGAAACATTGCAGCACAAGCACATTCCCATAACATGACCAGTGCCTGCAATGGAATGCCTAAACTAACCTTTCAAGAGCCACTGTATAAAATAAAAACTAGACATTTCCTGAGCCTAAGGTATGAAATTGAAACTAATAACATGGGAACAAAATTACAACTGTAACTTAAGCAATCCAACCATGCTGTGCATGTCATCCACAAATCTTATCCCACTGGCTCTCAATAGCACACACAGCAAACTTTCCATTCACATTCTGAGACCAAGCAATGCATGGGGCCTGTTCCTCTTAAAAATCATGTGTGTGTGTGTGTGTGCTGTAGTGAACTTGCATGCCCCTAAGAAACACCTCACATCAATTAAATGTTTCATCACAGTCTCGGACCAAAAAGGACAGCATGATGCTATGGTTGCTGATAGCTACATTGTTGTTGATGAGTCATGAGGGCAATTCCTGCTCCAAATAGCATGCACAATATTGTGGAAAATATATGGTGGCATAATATATGCAGCATGAGCCATGCATTTCAAGCATTCATCTTAATTGATTACTTATGTTTGCATACATCACTTCAGGATAACTTAAGATAATAAACATTCACCTATTTGTTACTTACATCATGTGGAACATTGAGAAAACCATAATAATTATCTTCTTCTTGACTTGATGTCAGATCTTCTTCATCACTGTTTGTCATAGCTCTTCAAAATTACTCAAATGATATCAACTAGAGTGCATCTGAAAGAGCCATGGCAAAGCTGTATTTAATATAGTTGGCTTTGGCAGTCAGTTATTCAGATTTCTGGGGACATCAATGTCAATGTTCACACAGCATACACAAATGATGTGATTGCCAAAAATCTCAAAGAACCATGATTCAGTACCAGAAATGAAAACTTTGGTATTATTGTGCTTTAAGGTGGCAACAAGAAACGTTTTTACATACATTTGCCTCCATAAAGCAAACAAATAGGTTAGGTTTGGTTAAGTTAGGTTTGTTTAGGTTTTAAATAGGATTTTTTTCTTAAAAAATGCTTCATAAAACTTCAAACAAATTTTAGAAAATTGGTTCCTTCAAAAGCAGCTTAGGTAAGGTAAGGTTAGGTTCGGTTGGGTTAGGTCTCAAAAATTCCAAAAATTTTCAGAAAATAAATTGCTTGATATTTTAGTTTAATTTTATTTTGGGGGATTCTTACCCAATGGGAGGTTAGGCTAGGTTAGGTTAGGTTATGTTGCATTTGTATTTTATTTTTCAAACATTTCATTTTATGCTATGCTACCTAACTCAAAGCCCTTTTTTGTATTATTTTGCTCACAACCTGAAAAATAAGCATTTGCACAGAAAATAAGTGGTCCCATCATCTTAGTCACCTTCATAAACATGGTAGGTAGGTACACCAAAAATATATTTTTTGTTAACACCTTAAAGCACAAATTTATCACAACTTTGGTATATTACACAATATCCCACTAAATTGACTACCTAATTGCTGACATCTCAGTTTTTATTTCCCAAAGAAACTAATATTAAATGCATTCAAATCACAACCTGAAAACACCAGAAAAAACCAATTGTTGACTAAAGCTTGGTCTAGGGCTTCTTTTATATACCTACCAGCCTAGGTTACCTAGGCAGGTACCTAGGTACTTACCTACATACCTACCTTGGGAAGAGGGGGGGTATCTTAACACACTCCATTTCCGTACACCTACCTTTGGACGTCTTTCACATCATGTTCAGAGCGTAAGTAACAAAAAGATGGTAGTATTCATAAATGATGGACTTTTCTCTACCAAAATATGAAGGTCTGATTGCATAGTTCTGATTATTTGTGTATGGAGCAAGCAAAGTCCACAAGTGCCATTTTTAGGCTTCCAAGAGCAGTTGGCTTAAGAAAACCATAAGGAAGTGACATTCAATATTTGTTTGCAATTACACCAGCATTTTTAGTGGCTACTAATAGCTCATACCGCAACAGCTACAGTGAGGTAATACTGTATGACAACATTTTCATGTTTGCTATGTATGACGTTTGCTCTTTGCAAGTGGTTAGAGGATTTTCATTGAAAGGAACTGTTTGAATATAGATAGCTTGTTCATTTTTGTGTTCAGTAAGCACAGTACAATTACTAGTTCGGCCATACAGAAGAGCAGTAGAGCTATTTATTGCATGATGTTTCAAGTGTTCACCCCCCCCCCGCCTCTTCCCCTACCTAGTACCTACCTAGGTAGGTAGGTACCTACCTGCCTTTGCCCAATATCAATATACAAAATAATCCATGGAATAATCTGAATACCTGCTGCATTGGAGTTAGTTAGTTATTTGGGTTTTAGGGCGCCTCGGCTACTGAGGTCATTTTGCGCCCATCCTGCTACATTGGACAAGAATGCAGGCATAATAAAGACAACATAACAGCTCCACACAAATCTTACAGTTTCCTTTTCACCACCATAGTCGTTACCAATAAGGGCCTTGTTACCAATGTCCTGCATGTAAAGGGCCTTGCCAATGCCTTTCGAGTCATCGCTACCGGGCCGTGTCATCACAATCTTGGTCGCAAGCACGCTAAGGAGTCGCCAAACCAGTCGTCAAATGCTGTGTCTGGGTCGCTAGGCTTTTCAGTTGACGTCATCGGGCTACGTACGTCATCATTGGGGGTTTTTCGCAGCGACCCTGTGCTGCGCTTGGCTCACGGCGCGACTTTACGGGGCGTGTTGCACTTAACTGGACCCTTAGCACGATTTTGGCAGGTCCGGTGCAATTTTGTCGGGCCCCGGCACGAGTTTTCTGGAGCCTGATCTATTTATTTCGAGCCCCTACGATAATTATGGAGGACGACGCGATTTTTTGGGGCCCAACGCGATTTTTGGGAATTTCAGAGTGATTCTTGAGAGACCCCTCTCAGGAGGGAAGAGGGAATTTGTCTCTTTGGCACGCTATTGCGGCTGCTCAACGAGTTTTTTTTAGTCGATGGCACCTTTCAGAGTAGAAAAGCACTTCGGAGAATTTCCTTTCCGAACCTGTTCTAAATCTGCATGTGCTGTGGTCGATTCGATCATGTCTCTGTGTGATTTTTGAAGTTATATTTTTTAGAGGCCCTTCTCGATATTTATGAACCCCCAGTACGACTATTTGGGCTTCGGTGCGATTTCTTTTTGGTGCCCCGGCAATCTTCTTTTCCGGGGCCCGGCGTTTTTTTTTGGGTCTTTGACGCAATTTTTGAGGCCACAGTGGCATTCCGGGTAAGAATTGATTATTAGGGAGCAGCTGTGGGGGCCCCGACGCGAGCTTTTGAGCACCCAGTGTGGTTTTCAGGGGCTGTGATGCAACTTTTTGGGTCCCACTGCGATTTTTAGGCTGATCCCTAGTGCGAGTTTTAGCGGCCTCGACACTTCTTGGTGGGGAGGACGAACACATTTTGGGGGCTTTTGGGACGATTGTTGGGGCCCAGTGATTTTGCATGTCCAGATTATTATTTGTTTCGTTGCCCCGACTTTATTTTTGGGGGTGCGCCCTGTCGAGCCCTAGAGTGATTTACGTGAGCCCGGGCGCGACATTTTAGGTATCCCAGGTAGGAGCCCCAACTTCACTTTTTGGTCCCCCATCGGGATTTTGAAAGACCCAGGCACGACATTTTGGCCCCGAGCATGATTTTCAGTCCCAGACGCGACTTTTTGGGACGCACAGTGCTATGTTCAGTGGTTACGGAGTGACAGTCATCGTGACCTTTAGGGGTCCCAACTTCACTTTTTGGTCCCCCATCGTGATTTTCAAAGACCTGGGCACGACATTGGCCCGAGCATGATTTTCAGTCCCAGACGCGACTTTTTGGGACGCACAGTGCAATGTTCAGTGTTTACGGAGTGACTTTTGGTGTCCCAGATATATTTTCAGGGGCTCCGTCCCACTTTTTGAAGCCCTCGGCACCACTTTTAGAGGCCCCGGAGCGATTTTGGGGGGTTCTCAATGTTGTTTTCAGGGGCCCGGTGTGATTTTGTGCGGTGCCTTAACGTGATTTTTAGGGGACCCGGCGCAATAATTCCGAACTCCAATGCGATTCTTGGGCCCCACAACCTCTCAGGGGGTGTGGGGCAACTGCTCTTTTTGCTCCTCTCTTCCTCTTCGGTATGCCACTGAGCCCTCCCCGATCAATTTCACAAAGTGGTACCAATGAGCAGGGTTCACTAGCGTGTCTGCATGCCGTGGCTGTTGTTGACAAATGCTGACCTGACAGCTGACAAACCAAACATTACATTAACTTGTATCAGTGGGAGTGGGTATTTTTGCTGTCAGTCTAGTTTGTCATCGACTTTAGTCCTAAGGTACTGACGACTCTAGGAATGGCCTTGTTTCCAACATTCATTCTCTTCAGGCCATCCGGCCTTCCACTATAACCGTCAGGCCATGAAGCCTTGCGCCGCGACCACCAAAGACTATGCCAAAGAATTTGACATACGCCAACAGTCTAAAAGATAAGAACTATCCCAATTTCATATCCACACGTTTCAGCATCATAACGCACACTGATGGACCAATGTCAGCATATGCAAGATAACTCCGAAATCGAATTAAGGATATTCCAATTTGTTTGAAACACCTATCGTTTATCTTTTGATACTATATCATCCCTTATCGTTCCAGAAGCATGTTTAAAAACTACTGAACTGGTGATCCAACCGACCCACCACCAGAAACCGGAACACCGAATAAAAACTGTTCAAATTTCGGGGAAGGCCGGCTGCAGCGGCGGTCACTCGTGATCGCAAAACAAATATCCGCCAAACCCCTCTGGGGTTTGGTGATCCCCAGTTCACCACTGCCCAAACTCCGTAACCTGAGGCGTCCCTTGCGGCCCACGTGGTGGCCGGCAGTCAGTGATCTGTGGTGCTGCATACCGGGTCACCACAGGTGATGGTAAACACCATAATCGGCTCAAAACACCTTCCCAGTCACCGACAAAAAATGTCCACTACGTACGCATTCCACATACGAGCTCCGCAAGCAAAATTAGTCACCATCATTCAGTTCCGCGTCCTTCCCACACATAGACTGCATCATGGACATGTATTTCAATGAGGGTACACAGTCAACAATATACTGAACAGCATTAGATATTCATCATATACAATACATGCCTAACGAGGAAAGGAGCGTGCCGGCGACTGGGTGCTGGGGGCCGGCCACAGGGAGCACGCCCGTTAGTGGTTATTGCAGAGCCTGGTCGGCTCTCGTGCAGCCCGAGTCATGACCGCCGCCGGGTAACAACACGTGCCGCTGACGTCACGCACGCCGCGCTGCTCAATCCGCCGCCACGCCCGCGCACAGACACCCAATAAAAATTTAACAAAACGAACAAACAGAAGCCCAACCAAAGCGGCCGGCGCACGCCCGTAGGCGGCAGACCGGGGCCCCTGGCGGAGAGTGGTCGCCTCGCGCGCCCAACGTACATTGCATACTCATCCCAATATCACAGAGCACCAAAGACAGAACCAAACGGTAATAATGCCCGCACGGCCGCGCCGGGCCGTATGGGCGGTGACACCTCGGCGGTCAACAAACACGCCGGCTGGACACCGATTTGACCGGGGAGCGGCTCTGGGCGCCGCCGCCGCCGGCGCACACAAGCAGCTGCCATCGCGTAAAACCAGCAGACAAGCACCAGCACGCGTCAAAAACAAACCACTAGTCACACGCTGCGCCGCACATCACAGACGCTGAAAAAGTGCGCAGAAAGGGTTTGAACAGCGCCCCGGATCGGGTCCGGGGCAACGAACGGGCCGCGCACAGGCCGGGCCATTGTACTAGGCATGACGTAACACTGCAGGTCTGACCGACTGGCGCCCGTCTCTGGCTGAAGCGAGTCTCACCACTGCCACCGGGCAGCTCACACTGCGTCCTTCAAAACATCCCACCCCACACAGACTACACCTCTCAAAGAAAAACAACAAGCAGGAACACCATTTAGATCCAGGAAAAAACTGGGCCCGGCGCAGCTCCGCAGACTACTCAATAAAACCGTACATTCCAAGAGGAGGCAGGATCGTCCCAACGTAGCATCAGGTCGGCGGTCGACAGTCTGCACGTCACAGTTTATCCACAAATCCTTCGTATCTCCACATCCCAATAGAGCGCCCATCGCCACCGTATCTAAAAGCAGAACTACACTGGTGGTCTGGTCGATTGGCCAGCCCGGATCGTCAACGGACCACGGCCGATGGCCAACTTGATGTGACAGACCACAATTGGTCGCCGCCTGTGGCGTGGCAGACTATGGCTGGTGGCCACCCGTACCTGTAGTGAAACAGACAACTGGTGGCTGCCTGTCATGTGACACCACCTGGGAGCATCTCCAGTGAGTTACTATCAATTGACCGCAGCACACAGAACCGGGTTCATTCACCCAGACACGCCGTTGAATGGCCCACATATACTGGACAACGTTCACTCTGAACCGCGTATCCGCCTCAGCATCCACCTAAGACAATGCGGCCGCAGAGCACTGCTGCCATCTAGCGGTGAAGACAGAAAGTTTAGTTGTGGCTGATCCGTCAGGCGTGTGCGCCCTCAACGCGGCTTAATGCTTGGAGACTGGTACCAGTCCGGATGCGGTTACCACCACCACCGCCTTCCCGAGTGAGCTCTGCGAGCCACTACTCCCCATGTATGACGTCATTATCGGTAGCTGATTCACCACCTGAAAACGCAAAACACAACGATGTCACAACAATGCCAGAGAAGATATCAGCGTTGCAGCCAATCGACTACCACTCAGTGGCTTCCCTCTACGATGCAGAAACTTGTAGAGGAAATACAGTCTCACAAATGAGCATTAGATATTTAGAAGCGCAAGGAATGCAGACAATAATGCCGAGGAAGACGGCACAACAGCCGGCGCAACCTGTAGTCTGGCATCGAGGTACGGTCAACTGTGTAGCAAGGAACCAACGATAATGCACGGGAAGATGAGCGAGGCTCTGTAATCTAGCATCAGGGTACGGTGTGGCAGGAAACGAATGGCAATACACGGAAAGATGAGCGAGGCTCTGTAATCTAGAATCAAGGTACGGTGTAGCAGGGAACGAATGGCAATACACGGTCAGATGAGAGGCCCCGTGACCTAGCATCGATGCAAGGTGTAGCAGGGAACGAATGGCAATACACGGAAAGCTGAGCGAGGCTCCGTGGTCTAGCATGAAGGTACGGTGTAGCAGTGAACGAATGGCAATACACGGACAGATGAGGGGCCCCGTGACCTAGCATCGATGCACGGTGTAGCAGGGAACGAATGGCAATACACGGAAAGATGAGCGAGGCTCTGTAATCTAGCATCAGGGTACGGTGTGGCAGGAAACGAATGACAATACACGACAGATGAGAGGCCCCGTGACCTAGCATCAATACACGGTGTAGCAGGGAACGAATGGCAATACACGGAAAGATGAGCGAGGTCCGTGGTCTAGCATCAAGGTACGGTGTAGCAGGGAACGAATGGCAATACACGTGAAGATGAGGCGAGCCTCTGTAGGGCATGCTACAGTCAAACAACGTCAAGGTGAAAATGAATGGAAGGCGAACATCCACATGTTGGCATTCAATTTCTTTCCATTTATGTAGGTAAGCTAGGTTAAGGTAAGGTGCACCTAGAATCAGGGAAGATACGGTTACGCGAGACTTTTGCTCTTTTTCGTTTTACTAAAGACGTCTGAGCCTCGTAGCCAGTACAGTAATAATATAATTCAGCGCGAAATACACAGTGAATAGCCTTCATCACCATATAACAGACTACGCGGCATACAACAAACACAGATATTCAAGTGATCTATCCATCTCGTCGAAGATTACCAACTTCCGCAATAAGTCGGACCGTCAGCAAGTAAGCAGCGAGTCGTAAATACCGTCAATAAAAGTAGATATGAGCAATAATCGCCAAAGCTTCATAGAGTCCCGAAGATATTCTTGATGCATAAGATAGCAAGAACGCAACATTGCACACACATTCGATAAAAATTGGGATTTTTTTCTCTAATGACCGCCTGGTCATGCAACGTAGAAGCAACGTAGCATAAGGATGCTGCATCTTTTATAGCAATCATGGAAACACAGGAGCAGGGACAATTCCAGATAAATCCAAGAACCTAAACGTTTCCATTTTGCTTATTTGGCTTGGAGGCGCCTCAACTGTCAAGCGCATATAACGTGTATTACCACGCGGCTGTGTCCACAAAACCGCTCAGGCGGTAAAGCAGCTTGAAAGCCAGTCGTACTTTCCACGTGAGTGACTCACCATTCGTAACCTGATACCAGTGTCCCACAATTTACCTTGCACAAGGTATGGGACTCAAAAATGAATTATTGAAAGGTATTACAAGTTTGGCAAATGGAAGCAAAACGTGGTGACCATCAACAACACAGGACTGATAACTTAACGCTGTCGTCTGAAAGTGTTCCTGTTAGTTCCCGAAGTATGAATGGTTGAAAATTGAAGTTATAATTTTCATGCTGACAATGAGCATAACGATAAGGAAGAATTTCCTTTCAAGGTCTACTATAAAAAGGCGAAGTGGCAAACTAGTCATGGAATGGGAAATAGCAATTGTTTTCCTTTGGACATCGTCTTACATCCAAATCAGACAAAAAAGGTCTTGCCTGATACAAAGACAACGATCATATCCAGACAAATCCGAAAGATGCAGGCCATAGCGGAGATGGCCTCAGCTCATCAGGATGCATAAAACAAACTGCTACACACGTGCAGCGATGGGTGGCGAGCCAACCCACACAGCTGGCCGGTGACTGACCTTGGGCTGTCCGAGGACAGCCATGGTGGCAGCGCTGACGGGCGCCACCAGGTGTGTCACAGGCTGGGTCACCAGACGAGGCAGAGGCGAGGTTACCAGCTGGGTCAGTCCTGAAACTGCAGGTCACAGGTCAGGAGTTAGACATATGGACAGGGTCACTAGTTGAGTCGCGACACGGCACAGGTCAGAGGTCAGACATATACGAGGTCACCAGCTGGGTCAGTCCTGACACTGCAGGTCACATGTCACAGAGGTCAGAGAGACGAGGCCATGAGATGGATGAGTCCTGACCAGGGTTGAAAAAAGCAGTATGTTTCTAGATGCTTGGTATCCAGAACACTATCATTCCCAGAAAATTATTATCTCGCTTTTCTCACTTGGAGGTGCTGCTTGACAATGAATTTCTCTGTAACGAAGTGTTCAAGATTCATTGGAAAGTGCAAACTGAGCCTCTCGTGCCACAGGCTTGAAAAAAATACCCTCTCCGTATTAAATTAGACAATAATATTCCTGTCCCCTTTCAAAACTACAAAGTACAAATCCAACCCTGGTCCTGACACTGCAGGTTAAGAGGTCAGACAGACGAGGTCACCAGCCGGATCAATCCCGACACTGCAGGTCACATGTCAGACAAAGCTGGGTCAATCGCGACACCGCAGGTCACTTGTCATAGGTGTGGCGGCGGGACGTCCCGTTCCGGCGACCGTTCCCGTCCCGTCCCGGGACCACAGCGCCACAGGTTGGAAGGCGGGACGTCCAGTACCACAGCGCCACAGGTTGGACGGTGGGACGTCCGTACCACAGCGCCACAGGTTGGACGGCGGGACGTCCAGTACCACAGCGCCACAGGTTGGACGGCGGGACGTCCAGTACCACAGCGCCACAGGTTGGACGGCGGGACGTCCAGTACCACAGCGCCACAGGTTGGACGGTGGGACGTCCAGTACCACAGCGCCACAGGTTGGACGGCGGGACGTCCAGTACCACAGCGCCACAGGTTGGACGGCGGGACGTCCAGTATCACAGCGCCACAGGTTGGACGGTGGGACGTCCAGTACCACAGCGCCACAGGTTGGACGGCGGGACGTCCAGTATCACAGCGCCACAGGTTGGACGGCGGGACGTCCAGTATCACAGCGCCACAGGTTGGACGGTGGGACGTCCAGTACCACAGCGCCACAGGTTGGACGGCGGGACGTCCAGTACCACAGCGCCACAGGTTGGACGGCGGGACGTCCAGTACCACAGCGCCACAGGTTGGAAGGCGGGACGTCCAGTACCACAGCGCCACAGGTTGGACGGCGGGACGTCCAGTATCACAGCGCCACAGGTTGGACGGCGGGACGTCCAGTACCACAGCGCCACAGGTTGGACGGCGGGACGTCCAGTACCACAGCGCCACAGGTTGGACGGCGGACGCGGCTCACCTCCGACCGTGGTGTCAGAGTGCGCCGTCGGCCTCTGCTGGCCGCCGTCGTGGTGCAGGGCCGCCCGCTGGCTGACCGTGTCCGACTGGACGGCGCGCTGCTGCGTCACGCCAGCGCGCGACGGCAGCGACAGCACCGTGCGCGGCCCAGAGCTCACCGACGTCGTCAGCGCACCTGTAACGGCCCAGTCACGTAATGGGGGCTGCCGGAGGACACAGAATGGCCATACCGCGGGCGAAGCCGACCCGAGACATTGTCTTTGCGCGCCGAGGGGTGCTGGGGTGACGCGCAGCAATGGCATGCTCAGGCATACAGGAAGATGTGCTGTCGTCACACAAGGCATATAACACGTAGTTGTCACATAGTGAGTGATATATGTGTAACTGATACGTGGTCAGAAACAGGCACGTCACATGGTGAAGGATATAGACCTGTGACTGTCATATTATGAGAGATGCAGGCACGTCACATGGTGATGGACAGAGCCATGTGACTACCATATTATGAGAGATAGAGGCACGTCACATGGTGATTGACAGAGCCATGTGACTACCATATAATGAGAGATAGAGGCACGTCACATGGTGATGGACAGATCCATGTGACTACCATATAATGAGTGATAGAGGCACGTCACATGGTGATGGACAGAGCCATGTGACTACCATATTATGAGAGATAGAGGCACGTCACATGGTGATGGACAGAGCCATGTGACTACCATATTATGAGAGATAGAGGGACGTCACATGGTGATGGACAGAGCCATGTGACTACCATATTATGAGAGATAGAGGCACGTCACATGGTGATTGACAGAGCCATGTGACTACCATATTATGAGAGATAGAGGCACGTCACATGGTGATTGACTGAGCCATGTGACTACCATATAATGAGAGATAGAGGCACGTCACATGGTGATGGACAGAGCCATGTGACTACCATATTATGAGAGATAGAGGCACGTCGCATGGTGATGGACAGAGCAATGTGACTTCCATATTATGAGAGATGCAGGCACGTCACATGGTGATGGACAGAGCCATGTGACTACCATATTATGAGATGTAGAGGCACGTCGCATGGTGATGAATAGAGCCATGTGACTACCATATTATGAGAGATAGAGGCACGTCACATGGCGATGGACAGAGCCATGTGACTGCCATATTATGAGAGATAGAGGCACGTCACATGGTGATGGACAGACTTGGTTGGTTGGTTGGTTATTGGTTTTACGACACGTCGACCGTTCAGTCATGTAGCGTCGCCAATCTCTCACGCCGATTGGTCGCGGGCGAAGAGTAGCGACAGGTGAGACTCGAACCCACAACCTTTCGATTGTGAGACGAGCATCTTACCCCTAGACCACTCGTCCCCGATGGACAGACTTGCGATTGTTATATAATGAGACTGACTGATTAGTTGAGCCTAAGGGCGTATCAACCGCTGCTGGTTATGCAGTGCCCCATATGTGCTTACATACGGACCACATACCGAAGGACACGGAGAAGACCCACAGACGCACCCACATATCGACCACACACTGAAGGACAAGGACAGTAAACGACAGTCACAAATGGTTGACCATCAACACCCTAGCCGGATAAATGTTGGAACTTGGTGATACAACGGCGGCAGGTCATCACACCACGTCGATAAGTGGGACATTAACAATTCAGTTGGTAACCAGTCATTGCCAACATGACAACGAGCGTCACGCACTGCATGGCGCCGATAACGACCACGACCACACCAACGGCTCCGCTGAACCCAGCTACCAGAGAGGCCACCACCACCACCACCAGACCAACATAAACCGCCCAGAATCAGCTGTTTGACTCGAACTGCATCGACACCAGACGGACGCGTCATTGGATAAGGCCTGTGATCTGTGCATATTGATAGTCAGTTATTTGGGCTTTAGGGCGCATCGAGCAGCGCATAGCGCCCATTTTGTACCGACCGAGAGAGAGGTGAGGGGTAGGAGGCCAAGGGTGACGGGTAAGAGGAGAAAGGTGAGGGGCGACAGGCGAAAAAGATGGGGATGAGGGTGAAGGGTAAGGGGTGACGGACGAGAGAGAGGTTGGTTGGTTATTGGTTTTACGACACGTCGACCGTTGAGTCATATAGCGTCGCCAATCTCTCACGCCGATTGGTCGCGGGCGAAGAGTAGCGACAGGTGAGACTTGAACCCACAATCTTTCGATTGTGAGACGAGCATCTTACTCCTAGACCACTCGTCCCCTGACGAGAGAGAGGGGTGAGAGGTGATAGGCGACAGGCGATGGGTGGGGGTAAGAGGGTGACAGGCGAGAGGTGACGGTGAGGGGTGAGAGATGAGAGATGAGAGGTGAGAGATGAGAGATGAGAGGTGACGGGTGACGAGTGATCGGTGACGGGCAGGGAGTCAGGAGCGTGTGCAGTGAGCCTAGCCCCGTCGGCACATTGGCTGGCGCTACATAAACACACGACGGACGGTAAGTCGGGTTACCCGGCTCACAGCAGCCAGCACGAGGCGGCACACTTGGAAAAGCTTTTCAGATAGCACAACATGAGACAGGCGCGCCAAGTACAGCTGGCAAGCCACCTCATGGCGCTACTTCGACCACAAGTCGAAGACCACAAGACCTCATGGCCGCTACGTGGGAGAGCTGACCAATGAAGGCCAGACCGCCATATGGGAGAGCTGAACGGTGGGGGACAGGTTGCTACGTGGGTTCCGACAGACCGCAACGGTCGTCACGTAGACCGGTAACCAGCAAGTCAGTGGTGTTGTAAATACTCTGGAACCGAGTCATGAGGCCAACCGCTGGTGTGCACGTCCGCACAATTGACCATGTAAGTAAAGTGTCGAATTATTTCCCCAGGTTCCCCTGTGATGCACTGAATCCTTGAAATTTACGTCCTGAAAAACTGACGCCGCATTAGTCAGCAGAAGAACGTGATGGCGTACATGTGCGGAGCGTGAAGGTAATATGGATTGATTATTTGGGTTCAAGGGCGCGCCGACTACAGGGTCATTTGGCGCCCATGTGAAGGTAATAAATCGCATGGGTGAGAGCTTCACCTGAATCTCGATAGCGAGGCGCTAGCACCAGACTGCGTGGCGTGTATTTACCTGGTATTCCTGTTTATTAAGTTGTCCTTCAGCGTCGTGGTTAGAATGGTCGTACTAACCATAAATTTCGCAGGCCATTCATCTCGAGAAAAAGCAACAAGCCACTAATTATTAAAATAAAAACAGTACATATGACGAGAAGACTAAGGAATTGTGAAGCGACTGACGGGGAGGAAAAAATGTACGAAAACGTCAATAAATTCGTGTGCACTGCAAATGAACGTTTTAGGCATACTTCCACTGCCAAAAGTTGAACACCGTATACAAAAAACAGGACGCCAAAGAAGCAGTTGTCACAAATGGGCCTATACATAGGATTTTAGGCGCTCGCTAAAGACCGCGTACGTCACGTCGGTGAGTCTGGTGGTAGGCTAAAGACGCAACAAACATATCTCGATAAAGCATGACAAAATTGGCCCATCGAATATGCGTCTCAACGTCTGTTTGTGTGCAACAGCAAGGTGGTGGTGGATTTGTGCTTTAGGGCGCGTCGACTGCATTGGTCATTTTGCGCCCATGTGCAACAGCAAGGAAGTCAGTCTGATGTGAAAACGTGGCACCGGTAGCCGTCAAGTACAGCGACTGTCTGTAGCTTGAGTTGGACTACAAATTGTGTCGGTCTCCCGTTTAAATGTGGTCATGATTGCGATAAATATGTCCGGACACGTCATCTGAATTATTCCACGGATTACGGGCCTGAGCGTGTCTGCACTTGTGTGCAGACGGAAATGGTTGCATGGAACGACCAAACGGATCGTAACGCTTTGGAAATCTCGAAACCTTCGTTTGCTAAAACGTTTGAAGTTCTGCTTTCCGCATTCGGCATTACGCCTCTGTGAAGTCAGACTTTCTCGAACTCTCCTACCAACATCTTTTTTCCTGACGAATTAACGATATTTGTTCAAGTAATGGATGTTGTGGCGAGCTTAGAGACACGTGCCGTGGCCGGTAACTTGGTGCCGGTAATGCTGGAGCTGGGAGGGGAATCGCACCCTCTACACCCACCACCACAGCGATATCACGTCTTCTGCTGGTAACGGCATTGTGGCCGATCCTACCCCTGCAGCACGGGGGCCGTATAGCTCGCCGCTTACATCCTCCTCCAGGACTCCCAATGGTGCACAGCACCGATGTAACTACTCTTGGTATGAAGCAATTCCACGTTCAGTGTGGAGGTTGGAGGTTCCTTTCTACGGGGAGATGTTCTTGTCCCATCTGTACTACCTAATCGATAACATACTTTGGCTTCATGGTACCGGTTGAAACGGAATAATACATCCGGCTCGCAGCCTGAGCCGGAGCACGGCACTCGGCCCAGAGCCAAACCCTGGACACGACACCCGGCCCAGAGCCAGAGCACGGCATTCGGCTCAGAGCCATAGCCGGAGCACAACACCCGACCCACACCAGGGTGGGGACACGACACCCGACCAAGATAAAAAGCCGGGAAAAGACACCCGGCCCACAACCAGAGCCGGGACACGACACGCGACCCACAACCAAGGTGTGGACGCGACACCCGACCCACAACCAGTGGGGACACGACACCGAGACCCACAACCAGAGCCGGGACACGACACCAGACCCACAACCAGAGCCGGAACACCACACCGGCCATAACGTGGCCGTCCGCCGGGTGCGCACCTGAGGTGTGCACGGTGCCAGAGGCCGAGATGAGGCGCACACCGGTCGAGGTGAGCACCTGCAGGGCGGGAGGTGCCAGCTGGAGGCCGGCCGTGCCAGTCAGCCGCACAGTGTTGCCCGAGTGCATCAGCTGCCAACAAACGAGCTCCGGGTCACGCCACCTACATGTCACAGGTCACGAGTCACACCACCTACATGTCACAGGTCACGCCACCTACGTGTCACAGGTCACTGGTCACGCCACCTACATGTCACACGTCATGGGCCACGTCATCTACATGTCACCGGTCATGGGTCACGCCACCTACGTGTCACAGGTCACGGGCCACGTCACCTATATGTCACAGGTCACGAGTCACGTCACCTGAATGCAGTGATCAATTATTCGTCAAATAGGGTGGAATATACCACTTTCTGGACTCTGAATTGACATCCCTTCCAACGGAGTATCGACATCCCGCTTCATGATAAGTCGTTATGAAGTCTTCATATCTAATTTCCAACAGCATCTTGTTGACAAGTATCATGTTGATACTCACCATTGCAGATTGTGATGCACACACATCTCTTAGCACAATTTCAGGTACAAGGATTACCTATGATGTGGTCTGTTAAACAATATCGTTGATAAGGATAGGTATTTTGTGTTGTTATCACTAAAATAGTTACCTCTAAATTAGGCATCTCAAAACAAAGGGAAAAAGTGCATATGCGTATGCGGTTAGATCGGAGTCGTGTTCAAAGAACTTATAATTTCTGTTAAATGACATGGTTTTCATGACGAAATTCGACATCCTACTGTTCTCGTTTCGACATCTCACGCCTAACGAAGAACCATTATTTTAACACTGCTTGAATGTCACGAGTCACGTCACCTACATGCCACCGGTCATGGGTCACGCCACCTACATGTCACGGGTCACTGGTCACGGGTCACGTCACCTACATGTCACCGGTCATGGGCCACGCCACCTACATATCACAGGTCACGGGCCACGGGACACGCCACCTACATGTCTTACACCTACCTACATTACATGTCACATCGCATATCAGTCACCATTACAAATAGTCGGCATTACACACCACACACCGCACATCACACGTCACGTCGCATATCAGTCACACATCACCCAGCATACGACGGCCGGCCAGATTCGGTGCCTCGGCAGCTCACATGCCACGGGTGGGAACATCACAGCACGTGGGGCCGCCCACGAGCCAGCTGGACACCCGGCAATCCGACGAGCACAGGTGTATGGAACTTGGTCCGGCGATGCTCGGCGGGTATGACACAGATGACATGGTAGACGCGGGTATGACACAGATGACATAACATGGTAGACGCGGGTATGACACAGATGACATGGTAGACGCGGGCATGACAGATGACATGGTAGATGTGGGTATGACATAGATAACACAGATGACATCGTAGACGCAGGTATGACACCACAGATGACATGGTAGACGCGGGCATGACAGATGACATGGTAGACGCGGGTATGACACAGATGACATGGTAGACGCGGGTATGACAGATGACATGGTAGACGCGGGTATGACACAGATGACATGGTAGACGCGGGTATGACACAGATGACATGGTAGACGCGGGTATGACACAGATGACATGGTAGACGCGGGCATGACAGATGACATGGTAGATGTGGGTATGACATAGATAACACAGATGACATCGTAGACGTAGGTATGACACAGATGACATGGTAGACGCGATTATGACACAGATGACATCGTAGACGCAGGTATGACACAGATGACATGGTAGACGCGATTATGACACAGATGACATGGTAGACGCGATTATGACACAGATGACATGGTAGACGCGGGTATGACCAGTGTTGGAAATATGGTCCTTTTTTGGAACTTTTGTCATCCAAAGAATTATACACTCCCCCAAAAAATCCACTCCTTACATTACATGATATATCGTGAAGAGCCTTGCTTAAACAGCAATCTCAACCAGCTGTCATAATCCAATAGTATTATTGGATTGTGATGAAGCAGATGATGCAGCATGCTCCAAGGGCCTATAACATATGGTAATCAATGGGTGATAATGAAAAACCCTTCTAGTTTTGGTGCTCTTCATCTTGTCTAGCCATGTTATATCCTTGCCACAGCAACTTGGCAACATCATTGAGGATAATGCACATTTGTTATTTTAGGTGACCATGAGAGCTGCAGCAACATTCCAAGAGGATGCAGAAGTGGAACAGAAAATTAGATGCAAGCAAGACTAGACGAGTGCCATCTTGCTAGCATGTGCAACAGATGACGGCAGATGCTTAAGGATCACTCTGCAATCTGCATACAACATTAATACCAATGTATTTGTTCCATGAAATGGTGCAGGTGGTATGAAATTTTCTGAAACATGTGAATTAATAAACAGCCATGCCTTCATGTGTACATTATTCATTTGTGAAAATGATGGAATCAGTAGTGTTCAGAAGAATGCAAGGCCAGACAGAACTAGAGAACTAGAGAAGTCCCTACACAACTTGCAAATCACAAAAGCAATCACATCCCCAAAATATTTGTGGACATATATTATGATTTGTCATGGCATAGGAATGTTCAGGAAGCTGCAGGGACAAAAAAGCCAAATAATGGAGTTTATTGGGGTCTGAGGTGGGGTGCACTTCACAATTTCCTGAAACATTTTGTTAGAGCACAACAATGCTTGTGAGTTACTGTATCCGTGCACTGAAGGGGACCAATCCCCTATTCCTGAAAATATTGTCTTACAAAAATGAAAGCTTCATTTCCAAAACAAAACAAAACAAGCTGAAAGGTTCTTCCATCCAAATCCAACACATTAAGAACACACTTATGGAAATACTATTTCCAGGTCATGGATGTTCATTTATGAAAATTATTGGGGAGGGGAAAATACATGAAAGGCAATGGGCAGGGTGAAATAGATTGGGGGCACACTCCATAGAGTCCCATGTTAAAAGTTGAAGTCATTTGAGAAGCAAAGCAAACATTGAAGGTCCACTTGTCCTCCCCCCCCCCCCCCATAATATAAAACAACCCTGTCCTACGTTGTGCCACTGCATGCATGGGCACCAATAGAGGGATACAGATGTGCACCACTGTAAAATATAAGGAATCACAGTTTTGCTATGGCTTCCCATACTTCTCAACATTAAGCTGGTTGTGCATACATCATTCTGGCTAGATAGCTATATTTCTGCTCTGATACTGAAGTTTACACAAACAAGAATAATTAAATTTCAAGAAACCTCAATTGGGCCTCAGTTCCTACGTCGGCCGATACTACACGAGATCAACTAGTAGTCTCACTACCTGGTCCTTGAATTATCCGACTATATCCACGTAGGTCGTTCCTACCAAGGTTGGTGATGCCTACAACGAGCCTCTTTTGTCTTTTTCCATCCAGTGGGCAACTCGGTGCATACAAGAACAATTTATCGCCAAGTGAAGGAACCTCTATTCTCGGCTCGCCTAATGAAGGGAAACCACCATTCCCAGACTGGCCAGACCCGAACGGCGCTTCTTGGATTCGGTGGATTCGCGGCTCTCCAGCTCCCACTCCGGTCGGAGCTTTTTAAACTACGGCCCAGAAAGGTCATACATAATGCATTCCTTTTTGCTTCCGTGAAGATTGAGATGTTCTACATAACTTGACATGAACAAAACTGATCGTTTTGCATCCTGGACCAGTCCAGAGCAATAAAACAAAAAAGATATCCGATGGATTTTACGCAAGAAAATGACCTAAATGGTACCAAAACGTTCTTCAAATCTGGTTACATTTTACAGTCAAATGGACCACCATATAACCAGAAATTTCAGTGTCCTTCCATTCCATGACCTACATTGTTTCAATACACCACAAACTGGTGGCAATAATAGTGTTTATGCCACTCCGACAACTAATTTCTCCCACTCCGGGAACATGGAAATTTAGCCGTCATGTTCTTATACACTGCTAAATGGGGGGTGGTTAAGAGCCGCTTACTGGTCTTTCGTCAACTCCGGCTGACTGTACGGAGGCTGCTGATTGGCTGGGGTTTGAACTCAGCCAATGGGATGAAATCATTGTTGCCAAAGGTAAAAGAGCAGCTTGTCTCGATTGCATTGTTTTTGTGACAATGTAACACAAGTCGCTGCCATCCCTGATGAAGGTTAAGGCCAGTCCGGGCCAGCCCAAGGCCTATCGAGTCAGCCAAGACAACGGCCAAGGTACGAAGCCGGGGAGGAAGCCATTGTTGTTTTTCTGTTTTCGTTCTCCTCAGGTGTGCGCCTCGGGGAAAAGAGTAGGTGCTGTGGGAATAGTAACTGGTAGGTGCTGCTTTATTATCTTCTGTGACTCCTATTATCTGGCATACCCCTTGTAGGAATTCTGTTTTTTCTGCCGCCGATGCTATTGCAGCGAATATGGCTAATTGCTATTCATGCTGGCTTTCGATGGGTAACAGTTGGAGCATGTTAATCACAGGTGTAAATTTGTACACTTTTGTTGTTGCCAATGCGACATAATGATTTCCAAATTTAACATAATGCCTATGGTGGTGCATGGAATGAATGGATTGAAATTTCCTATTGGAAACATTTTTTTCAGCCCTGATACATTATTTTTGTAATCCAGCCATGCCATGGGAATTCTTCATCAGCACAGGGTTCAGGACCAATCATTTTCCATCAGGGATATTGAGGTTTTGTGGTTCCTGATGTGAAAGGCATACTTCTTGTTCATCGTCACTTTGTTTCTATTTGTAAATTTGCAGTTTAGGGTAATTTTGGGTTATTGAAATTCCTTTTTCCAATGCCATGTTTAAAAATGTGGTTTACATGGTGTGACCACTCACTTCCACTGTAAATACATACTTTCCAGTTGGCAGGCAAAACAACACCAATAAATGGGCATGGAGTTGGGTAATATAGTGTAAACATTTATTTGCAAAATAAAAAATGTGGCATAATCTACCCTAACTTAGCCTAACCTTCAATGCAAAAAGAACAATTCTCTTGAAAAAGGAAAAATTTTAACCAGTATTTTTCTTTAAAAAAATGCAAATTAAAGAACATAACCCAACATAACCTAACCTTGCTTGGTTCATTGTTGAAAAACAAATCCTTGAAATAGAAAAAAAAGCATTGGATATGAAAACTTGTCCAACTTAAGAGTAGAGCCCAACTTATCATAACATAACCAAGCCTAACCAATTTGTTTGCCTCATGGAGGTAAACTGTGTAAGACGTGTCTTGTGGATACCCTAAGCTTGAATAATATATTTCATCATAGTAATATACCTACATACCTGAAGTTGAAATATATTCAAACTCGCATGGAAAATCAATCCCGATTAAATGCATCACTTCTTGCCAATGACAGTATATTTAACACTTTTCCAGCACCACAACACAGATGACTGCTATGTGAAGTTTGTATTCTCAGTGAATACTATTTTTATGTGATCCAGCATCAGGCGGCATACTTAGGCTGTGTGGGATGAAACACCTGTACTGTATGCTTCTTGAATGGAAAAACAAGACTTTATTTCTTTGTCTCAGTGATTTGTATTTACCCTATGGTTACCAGATATTATGCACTCCGTAATTGCATGAACTCAAGGATTATACACTCCGAATCCAAGAACGAGAAGTGAAAATCCAACACTGGGTATGACACAGATGACATGGCAGACGCGGGTATGACACATATGACATGGTATACGCGGATATGACACAGATGACATGGTAGACGCGGGCATGACATGACATGGTAGACGCAGGTATGACACAGATGACATGGTAGACGCGGATATGACACAGATGACATGGTAGACGCGGGCATGACACAGATGACATGGTAGATGCGAGTATGACATAGATGACACAGATGACATGGTAGACGCAGGTATGACACAGATGACATGGTAGACGCGGGTATGACACATATGACATGGTAGACGCGGTTACGACATAGATAACACAGATGACATGGTAGACGCAGGTATGGCACAGCTGACATGGTAGACGCCATGTCAGCACGCCAGTATGACACATATGACATGGTAGACGAGGGTATGACCAGATGACATGGTGGACCGAGTATGACACAAATGACATAGTAGACGGGGGTATGACACAGATGACAGATGACATGGTAGGCGCTGGTATGACACGGATGACATAGTAAACGCGTGTATGACAGATGAGACGAATGATATGGTAGACGGGGGTATGGCACAAATGACACAGTAGACGCGGGTATGACAGATGACATAGTAGACGCGGGAATGACACAGATGGCATAATAGACGCTGGTACGATACAGACCACATGGTAGACTTGGGGGAGGACACAGATGACATAGCAGACGCAGGTATGACACAGGTGACATGGTAGACACGGGCATGACACGGATTACACAGATGATATAATAGACGCAGGTATGACACAGATGACATGGTAGGCGCGGGTTGACACAGATGACACGGATGATATAGTAGAACACAGATGGCATGGTAGACGCGGCTTGACACAGATGACACGGATGATATAGTAGACGCGGGTATGACGCAGATGCGAACACTGCGCAGCGCTGGCCTTTCGCACCCCCACCCCCACATCCGTCGTCTTTCTTCCAGCTTAATCCGTTCGTCCATGCGGCCGTACGTGTGGTCCTACCTGGGCCGGCACGATGTGTGTGGGCACGGTCTCGAGCACAAGAGCCTTGCGGGAGGTGTTGAGAGGGTGCTCCACGTAGGAGACGGTAGCGGCGCGGCCCACGTCCGACAGGCCAGTCACCGGCACGTAGACACCTGTAGGCGGTCAGCCGGTCAGTGGTCGTCCGCAGGTGACCAGGTGACCAGGAGGCGACACGTGGACTTCTCAGCTATTGACGTCACAGCCAGGCACTAAGAACCAACGCACGGCTGTGTATTGTGGATTCATCAACGTAGATGTTCCGTATTCAAAGTTGACAATGTCATGCCTTCTCTTGTGCTACAAAAGGCCTCCTTATTCAATAAACGCTTCAGTTGAGGCACTGCAAGGCCATGGGTACATGGTACAAAAGCGCGTCTACTACTGTGTACATGGCACCAAAGTTTACCTATCGTCACGATTTTGATACCGTGATTACTGTTTTTGTTTTTGCTACAGCGCTTCGCGTTTTAATTTCTTCCTTCAGAATTAGATGTGTACGTATATTTCTTACTCATTTTATCCGAATAGTATTAATAAAGTGCTCTTAATCTGTGTTCAAACAAGAGGTCTGTGGCGGTATTTCCGCTCGCGAGCAGCTTTCAGCATTGATTCTAACACACCATTTCAAGTTCTAATTGTCTCACCCAGAGCCAGATCTGCCATTTTCATTTTGGTATTTACCAACTTTCTTCACCATACTTACTGAATCATCACAACGCTGAAGTATTTCAATCCTTGTTCACAAATGGGTTGGCGGCGATATTGCCGAGAGCGGGCAGCTAGCAATCGGTCTCGGATCGTAGCTGGCACTCGCTATCCATCCCGCGTGAAAAATTGGCACAGCTTTTGGGTTGTATCCCCCGAGTCTCGAGTTCAGGCCCATGGAGGAATGACGTTTTTATTTCTGCTTTCGGGAACGCAATCTAAGGAAAGGTCGCGACAGAAATCAATACATCTGCATACATGCATGCAGGCACATGGTCGTATAAGCACTCTAGGCAGTGGTGGTTATTGCCCACGAAGAGTCGACTGCCTTGGTTCATATAGCGTCGCCAATCTCCCACGCCGATTGGTCGCGGACGAAGAGTAGCGGCAGGTGGGACTCGAACCCGCAACCACAACCAGTTGGGAGACGGGCACCTTACCCCCAGACTACTGGCCCGCGGCGATCCACGTCCACGCTATACACCAATGCTATGAATGATACACACAGAGATTCGACTTCACCTCGGCCTGTAAAACTGATGCTCGTCCGCCCGGCGCCGGCAGACCAGGACAAGTATGGGACGGGACAGGACATGTCCGACCCAGTGGCATTGCATCGTGTCAAGTCAGATTGGTTTGGGTCGAGCAGGTTGGCACCTGCTCGCCGAGCGTCACGTCAGGTGTTCTCGGTGTCAGTGCACCGTTCGACGCCATGGTAGCCCGCCAGCTAGCGCTCCACGTCACTGTATTTTCCCATACACTGGGAAAGACCAGTCTACTATGTCATGCTTTACTCGTACACCTGGTTTTAGGCAGCAAATGAATTAAATGCGACACTTTAATCATGGATTATTTGGGCATGAAAGGACGACTAGACTGCTCCTCCACTCCACCGAGAGCAGTGCATCGCCATCGCCACACCCATCCGATGCCTACCGACACCCACTGACCATGTTCGGTTCTGAGGAGGCCCTCTGCTGCTGCCCCCGGAGGTGCCGGCCTGCACCACCGACACCTTGTGGCCAGTGACGAGCAGCTTCTCCTGGCTAGAGGCCATGGCGGCCAGATTGGCCAGGCCGGCCGGATGCCGCCGCTCGACGGCGGCCACGGTCGGCGAGCTGGACGAGATCCGACGAGTGGCCGGCCAGGTAGGCCGGACTGGCTGCGGCCGGCCGCTCGGCCACGCGCCGCCGGGGCTCTGGCGAGCTGACGCCTGCGTCACGCGGCTCCGGGCTCGCCTGGTACGAGTCGCCGACGAACCGCTCTGCAACGGCGCGCACAAACGTCACACACGTGCCGCGCCCAACACGCCAACAACAAACACACCCACTGTGACCAGCGATACGCTATCACGACAATCTGGCGACAGCTGTAACCTAAGGTAGGGGAAGAGTCGACCTATTCTGGCCTCTATGCGCCCGTCCGTCCCTCCGGTCCCCCGTTCGATCACATCGCCATCGCCATCTCTCTCTCTGGTGCCTACAGTGTCAAGTGTGGCCGCCTTTGACGACAACCGGTATGAGGTAGCTGACGAAGCGGCGGCCAGAGCCAGGCAGCGCACACGACACGGCGTAGCCCACCCGAGGCGGACAGCGTCGAGTTGAGCCGCCGTTGGCGGCAGCTACGT